>BGPR01016747.1:0-20202 GCA_013235015.1 Araneus ventricosus | reverse complement strand
CATCTTGTTAAGGATCGCACGATTAAAAAAGAACATTCTAATGTTACAGTCGATAAAACAACCTCTTACGAAAATTTAACAACAAAAATTGTTCGAATAAACGATTTAAATATTGTTTCGCTTATTGACACTGGAAGTCAAAAGACATTAATCAGGAAGAGTATTTTTGACAAAATAGGCGAAATATCCGAATTGGAACACTCTAACATCAAACTTTCAGGCTTGGGGAATACATCAGTTAAACCTCTAGGGATATTTAAAACGAAAATCGTAATAGATGATTTGGAATTTGAATCTGAAATATGTGTAGTAAGCGATTCATCTCTTTCTTTCGATTTCATAGTTGGTTGCAATGTCATAAATCAGTGCATTTTAATCGTCTCCGGAAACGAAATAAAATTTACAAAACCAAGCGATAATTCACTTTCGGATTCTTTTTTGATTAATGTAGCAGAGGTGATGACACACGAACAGGAAATGGATTTAACGCATATTCAAAATAAAGAGTATCAAGAAAAAGTTATAAATCTTCTTCGTAACTACAAGCCGAATAAAATAAAAAAGATAGATGTAAAAATGAATATCCGCTTAACAAGTGATATACCAATAAATTCTTCCCCAGACGTTTCCCCATCATTGAAAAGGAAATTATAAATGAACAAATAGAACAGTGGTTGAAAGATAAAATAATTCGCCCGAGTACATCAGAATACAGTTCACCAGTTGTTTTGGTAAAAAAGAAAGACGGATCGTCAAGGTTATGCATAGATTACCGAAGATTAAATAAAATAACAGTGCGCGAACATTTTCCGTTGCCTCTGATTGATGATTTATTGGATAGGTTGCAGTCCGCGAAACTTTTTACGACATTAGATCTGAGGAATGCTTTTTTCCATGTCGACATTGACCCTTCGTCAAAGAAATATACTTCTTTCGTAACGGATACTGGTCAATACGAGTTTAATAAAATGAGTTTTGGTCTGACTAATAGTCCAAGTGTTTTTCAAAGATATATTTATAATGTATTTCGTGACCTCATTAAAGAAAACGTAGTTATGATTTATTTAGATGATTTGGTTATCTTTTCTGAAAATGAAACTCAGGGTATTGAAAGATTGCAACGTGTTTTGAAAACAGCATCTGAGTATGGATTAGAGTTAAATATTAAGAAGTGTCAATTCTTAAAACGTGAAATAGAATTTCTAGGTCATAGAATTAAAGATGGTAAACTTTATGCTTCTCCTTTGAAAATAAAAGCTGTTATGAATTTCCCAGAACCAAAATGTACTAAAGACATTAGAAGTTATTTAGGATTAACTGGATACTTCAGGAAATTTATTCCGCATTATTCAGCAATAGCTAAACCTCTAAGTGACTTGTTAAAAAAAGACAATAACTTTAGTTTTGGTTTGAAAGAACGTGAATCCTTTAACGAACTTAAACAAATTTTAAGTAAAGAACCTGTGTTATGTCTGTATAATCCTAAAAGTGAAACAGAAATTCACACCGACGCGAGTATAGATGGTTTTGGAGCGTGCTTGCTTCAAAAGTCAATAGTTGATAATCAGTTGCACCCTGTGTATTATAAGAGTCGTAAAACTTCTGATACTGAACGTAAATATTCAAGTTATGAGCTTGAAGTTATGGCTGTAATAGAAGCACTTAAAAAGTTTAGACCCTATGTCTTAGGCATACCTTTTAAAATTGTCACAGACTGTATCGCATTTAAACAAACAATGAGTAAGAAAGACATTTCCTCGAAAATTGCAAGGTGGGCCTTAATGTTAGAGGAATATGATTACGTAATTGAACACCGTCAAGGAACGCGCATGCGGCATGTTGACGCACTAAGTAGAAACCCTGTTTGCATGATAATCCAAGACAGTTTAACGTTACAGATTTTGAAAGCACAAAATTCAGATGAAAATGTTAAAGCAATTAAAGACCTTCTTAAAATTAAGAATCAACATGATGACTATATAATTAAAGGTGACCTTCTATATAAATCCATGGAAGGAAACGACCTTTTAGTTGTCCCAGAAGACATGCAAATGTCATTAATAAAAGGTGCTCATGAGAAAGAACATTTTTCTGTAAAACGAACGGAAGACCACTAAATCAACGAATTTTACATTCCTAAATTAAAGCAAAAAATTGAGAAGTGCATATCAAATTGTATCACATGTATTTTAGCCAGTAAAAGCAAGGTAAACAAGAAGGAGAATTACATCCCATACCTAAAGTCGAATTACCTTTAGATACTTATCATGTCGATCATCTAGGACCATTAGAAAGTACCAATAAGAACTATAAGCATATACTTTGCGTTATAGACTGTTTTACAAAATTTGTCTGGCTTTACTTAACAAAATCAACATCCAGTCAGGAAGTTATATCAAAATTAGAGTTTCAAAAATCCGTCTTCGGAAATCCTAGAAGAATAATTAGCGATAAAGGCAGTGCTTTTAATTCTAAAGAATTTGATGATTACTGTTCATCAGAATGAATTCAACATCTTTCTGTAACTACTGGTCTGCCAAGAGCTAATGGGCAGGTTGAAAGGCTAAATTCTACGGTAATTGCTGTAATTTCTAAATTATCAAAAGATGACCCAACGAAATGGTTTAAATTCGTCCCTGAATTGCAACGCATTCTGAACTCTACTTATCAAAGAAGTATTAATTTAACACCTTTTGAATTACTTGATGGTGTAAAAATGAGAGATAAAACTGACTTAAAAATTCGTGAGCTTATTGAAGAGGAAATTCGTTCAAATTTTCAAGAATTGCGAGTAAATTTAAGAAAAGACGCGAAGCAGCAAATTTTAAAAGTACAAGAAAGCAGCAGAAAAATTTACAACTTAAGAAGAAAACCCCCCAACAAATATAAAATAAACGATATTGTAGCTATAAAAAGAACGCAGCATGGTCCAGGCTTAAAATTTAAATCTAAATTTTTGGGACCTTATAAAATAACAAAAATAAACCCTAATGATGCCTACGATGTTAAGAAGATTGGTTTTGTTGAAGGACCGTTGCATACCACCACATGTGCCGAATATCTAAAACCATGGTCAGACGAATGTGCTATCCAATTATTTCCCAATATTGTGTTTTATCCACCAATTATGACTCTTTTTTCCTAAATGTGACTGTTTTGTGAAAGTGTTATAGCTAAGAAGGACTTTCTCCAAGACGAACATTCTCAACACGACGCCTGTTGAGCTCAAGATGGAAGTTTTTTTTCAAGACGTTTTTCCAATGAAGACGACGTTACCATCAAGACGGTTTTTGCCCTACAACGAGTTGTCAGAATTTCTGCTGAACGAAGAATTTTAAGACGGATCCTACATAACGACGAGCTGTGGGACACCAAGATGTTACGAGGAATTCTGATAGCAAAAGATGAGCGTATATTTTGAATGAGAAACTACTATTCTTTTTTCTTTTATTTTCATATACATGCTGGTTCTAGGGCCAGAACCTGGTCAGGAGGGCCGATTGTGGGCCACCAGCCGCAGCTGAGTACCTGTAGATGGCGCTGCCATCGCGAGTGACGTCAGAGAATCAAACTGCCGAGAACAGTAAGAGACGACGAGGCGGTTGAAGACGCGCGTGAGTCTTTCCCTGAGAAAGCCAAAATACGACGATGTGCCATCCAAAAGCCTATTTAATGACGATTTACTTCAACTGTACATATCTTTATCTGTAAATATTGATCAGTATATTAATGTAAACTTAATCCTGATAATATAACCATTTAGATTGATGAACTATGTATTATTACTATGGAACACAACACTAAGCCTACCTGATAACCGCATACATATATATTTTTAATTATTTATTTATTGTTATTTTAATGTCGATTTATTTATCTGCTGAATTTCTGATCGTCCTAATCATACAAGTAAGGATATCATAAGCATTACTACTAAAGGAAACTAATAATCTGTTCAAAAAAATCAGTAAAAAACACCCAGATTTTAGTAATATTGAAATAAGATATATTAGAATTCTTCTCACCTATTTCACAAGTTTTTCCTATCCAGGGTTTACTGCAAGTACATTTAAACCCTTTTTCTTCGACTTCGCATATTCCATTATTTTTACAAGGATCAGATGTGCAAGGACCTATAAAATTTACATTTTTCAATTTTAATAGTTTATAAAAATATGGTACTGGTAACTCATATGTTGAAAGTGCATTTCATTCAATATTTGTCTTATATTATCAATTTTCAATATTTCAGGTTTTGGTTCAGTTTTAATTAAATTAATATCAAATCTTCAATGAACATGAGGGTTATTAAGACAAATTCAAAAAATTCATCTAAACAGGAAAAATTACACAGCGAAATAATTGCTACTTATAAATGTTTACTTCAAAATAAGAATTTCTTTGAAGATCAACGTGTTTTATGTGCATTTAGAGTGTCCAATTTAAATTATTTGATAGATATTTACCTTAATATGAAATCTGCTGGTGGAATCTATATGGACTGGAAATTGGAGTGTTTTAGAGATTTCATCAATGTAAAAACAGTGAAAAAAGTGCTGGGTAGTTGGTCACTCAAAAAAATCCTCTTCATTTAAAATCCCAAGATGTTCGGGTTGTGATGAGCTGCATGCTGTTGACTCAGGGTATCAGCCCATTGTATGTGATGAAAATATTTGTGCGAATTGTATTGATCATAACAAAAGGTTTAAAAGTAATTTTAAAGTAGATCATAAAGCTAATAGTGACGGCTGTTATACAATTAAGAAAATGAAATCTAAGATTACTATTAATACAGATTATCGTCAAACGTATTCGGAAGGAATTGAAATTAACTTACACCATTAAGAAGATGCACATAGTCAAGCTTTTAAAATAGCCGAGGATCTTATGCTCAATTTCTTAGCTATTTAAGACCATTACATGATTACTGGGGAGCCCATGAGTGCGGATAAGGGATGTAGACAATTTATATTAGTTCAAATTTAATGCTCTTAATTCTGTTATGGATGTAGAGCATTTTAAGAATTTTATTTTAAGTATATGCAGCGTTTATTTTTCGCCCAATAAAAGCATTGAACAGAAGATTTCTAAATTTGAAGATTTAAACTTCTATAATGAATTTTATTTAGTAAATTATTGTTATTTTAAGTGATTTTAACTGCAAATCGAAAATCTGGGGATATAATACTGAAGACGAATGAGGTAGATGTTAGATGAAATTTATTGCCACGAATAACTTTACTAAAAGCAATATTAAAGAATATGACACAACTTTTGTTTAAACCACGAGTCAAGGATTCCCTGATTTAACGTTAATAACTTTAGGTATAGTTGTTTAGCTTATGCTGTGAGGAATATTGAATAGTCTTAGTTTTAGTGATCATAAATTTATATTGCTTCATTAAAAAGTTGAAACTTTTAGAATAATGATTTTTATTTCAAAACTAAATATAGTACATTTTAAAATAATTTTGTAAAGCATAGTTGCATAAAGTAAAAAAATCACTCGAAAAAAATATCAGTACTAATGATATAAATAACATTTTAATGATATTATATCTGTAGTTACAGAATGTACGTTTAAAACGTTTAAGAGAAAATCTAAAAGATTGTGTAAAAATTTTTACTTTTGGACTGAACAATTGAGACCGAAGAAAAATAATGTGAATAGATTATTTAAAAAGTATCGAACTGCTCAGAATTGCTCCTGCAAAGAAGGGATTGAAGCCGCAGGTATCGAAAACAGAAAAGCCAGGACAAAATATAAAAAATTACTCCTGGAAAGGAAACGGAAAGCATGGGAAATTTTTTGCACAAATTATAATGAAAAATATGTTTCAATATTCAGTCTGACATTCAACAAATGTAAAAAGATTACCAGCATTAAAGTTAATCCGAATGAATTTAATTATTTTCCCGACTCGCGGAAGAAAATCTAGTTGCTTTTTTATACAAATATTAGGGAAGGATCGTATACAATGTTCGGCGTACCGACCAATCTGTCTTTTACTGACTATAGGTAAAAAAATAAGAATCTTCATAATTCGTTTTAATTTTTGCCTCAGTAATCGTAAAATTATACATAACAATCAGTTTGGAATTAGAGGAGGAAAAATTTGTGACAGGATACTGAATAATATAATAGAGAAAGTTAAAGACCAAAGGAAATCTATTATACTGTTCTTATTTCATTGGATATTAAATCGTTATTTGATAATATGGACTGGTCAGTATTATTTTGTTTGTTTGAAAAATAAAATGTTCCTAGATTTTACTCTAATTTTATTTATTATTATTTGTAGGATAGACGTGCAACATATACCGATGATATTTTGAATGCTGAATATAGATGTTTTAAAAGGGTGTACACAGAGTTCTGTTGATACGCCAATATTATGGAATTTTTACGTTAACTCAAATTTAAATGAAATTTCTTTTTTCATCCAAGCATTTGCTGAAGACTTGGCAATATTACCCTATTTGCAGAGCCAGGGACAACATAGAGGAACGCACTAATAAACTATTATCAAAAATATTTATTAGCCTGAATATCTTTAAATTAAATCTATCATTAGAAAAATGCTAAGGGATTATTTTTAAATCGATAGCATCATATAAATTATCTAAGAAAAATAAAACCACTCTCAATAGAAATCCTGTCTTCAAAATTAATAATTATAACATTAAAATTGGTAATAGTTTAAATATCTTGATGTTCTTAAAAAATAAATTGACTTATTGCACTCATATTTTATGTCTATATTCAAAAGCTCTTACTTATACAAATAATTTTAATAGAATAATAAAGAAAAATAGGAAAACTGATGAAAAAAGTCTTGAAATTGTGGTATTTAACATTTATTGAATATACGCAATACTGTTTTTACATTATTATACGCATAATGTTACTGAATTTTATTGGCAGATAGTTGCAACTATCGACATAATAAAGAATGAGAGACAACTTGAGAAAATGAAAATCTGAGTTATAACAAGAAAATAGTCTAAAACTGAACAAGAATACTAAATTATTTGCTATTACCGTTGTGCGTTTTATTAATATTTACATAAAAGCAGTGGCGACTCGTTCTTTAGGTCTGCAGAGTTCCAGAACTCACGAAAATTATCTTAGAAATTCTTATTTTCGTTTTTATTCTTATTTTCTTAATTCTACGCTCTGAGAGCTCAATTATCAACGAAAAAAGATACGAAATAGAAAAGAAGACAAAAAATGAATGAAAAATTTAGAAACACTTAGAATGGGGCTGAATAAAATAGTTTTCGAAAGCACAAAAATTCGCTCTTAGCCTTCAACTAAAGGACATAATTGGAGAAGGAAAATAGTTATTCTTTCTGTCTTAGTACTTAGCCAGAACCAGAACAGCCGAAAATAGGAATTTGCGGCTGTTCCTGTTTTGGGTTAGCCGACTAATAATTTTCCCCCTTCTTACTCACTCGTGGTCCGCCTTCGCGCTCTTTTTTTTTTTTTTTTTTCATTGGCTGCTTTTAGGCTTCGGTTTGGACTATTTGAGGGTAAAGCTATTTTTGAAAAATTGTATTTCAATTGGGTTCATGTAATATTTTTATAGCATTGTTTGTTTCTGGGAAGAAGAGCCTCACTGCTTATATGCTTACTGCTCACTGCTTTTACCGTGAATATTTTTTGATGGTTCACAAGATGAACTATTTTTGTAAGCACTTCAATTAATGTACAACTATTATTTGACTATTTTTTAGATTTAACAAGAGTTAAAAATATATTGTTATTTCCTGATTCCACCTTTTAAATAATTTTTTGAAATATGTATTTTATCCCTAAAACGTACATCGAAAGACTGAATCAAACTGCAGTGAGAGGTATGGAAAAATGGTCTAATTCAAAAAACTTTGTCTTTTTATATCTGTGTAATTTTTGCAGATAGAAGAGTGCAACTTTGTATGTAAATAGATGAATGTAAGTGAAAGATTTTAGTAATTGAAATTATTGCTCTACGATGGGCATATAAAAATTTAATTTTTATAACTTTTTATTTTGTATCTCCATGAATATCAAAGCATTTTGATACAAATTCCTTCTTATTTGATGAAACCTAGTATATGTCTATATTTATTAAATAAACGTTTGTTCAACTTTTTTAGAGACACTCTGTTTATAGTTTCTGCTCTTTCGCTTTAGTTTGCTTTAAAATATTAGGAAAACCAATAAGTTTATTTAGATATAAACACTTATTGTCTTGTACAATATTTTTGATATCCTCTCTTTTCGATTTGTTGCTATTATTTTCCACTCTAATTTCTCCAAACCGCAATTCTTATATGCACCAGTGAGTTTGCTAGGCTCTCGGTTACATTAAGATAATTTTTATCGTATAATTAAATAGATATTCTAAAAGTTTCTCTAATTTCGATTTAATTTAATAACTAGATGTAATTTAATTATTTAAGTAATTAACTAGAATTTTATAATAACAATTCCGTCTTATAAATGCCATATAATTTAATTTTTAATATTAATTTCATTAATATTTTTTTGATAAATAAGATTCTTTCAATTTAGCACTTTATAGTAATATAATATCTGAATTTCGTGTACATACAAATTTTCGAAAAAATTTCTTGTACATATAAGTTATCAAAAAAATTTGAGCACTTTTTGCATGTAGGATCAAGTTTCCCTAAGGGTTAAGGATACGTGACCATAAAAGATTTCATGAAATATATACATAATAGGATTAAATGGCATATTAATTTAGCATAATTACATTTCTCATTCTTAAAATCATATAATTTTATTTATACAAATTATAAAAATTTACGATGTATACAAGGAAAAATTAAACTTATGTGAAGTATCTCTAGTTCTCCTTATGTGAAAATCGAAGATTTGATTATTAGACTAATTTAAATTTACCAATTTCGCAATTAGTTCCTTTGAAAGGTTTGTTGCAATTGCATCGATAACTATCTCCGCTCACTTTGCATGTACCATGGTTTTGACATGGATTTGAAGTGCATGGTCCTAAAGGAAAAATTAAAAAATTCAATTGGATGACATTTAGAAAGTTATTCATTGACTTAAAGAGTTTCCCAATCCGATTTCCGAAAAATGTTTCTTACCGTTTTCGCATCTTGGTCCACTAAATGGAGCAAAGCAATTACAGATGAAGCCTGTTTTGACCTCCTTGCATGTTCCTCCGTTCTGGCACGGCTGATTATCACATGGTCCTACAAAAGTTATCGAAACTTTTTAGTGCAACATTTATACAGTTTTCGTGCCAAATTCTTTATAAATAGGAAGAAATTATAAGAAGAAACCTTTACTCTTAGCAAGAAAGAAGCTGAAATTCACCGAATTATCTTTTTAATGTAAAAAGTTAAAAGGAAAATTATGTTATATGACTGGTATATTTCTACCAGGTCAATGAAGAGAAGCAAGCGTTATGTATCTAAGGATATGGTTATTGTTTTGCAGCAAATTTATTTAAAGAAAGTGGATATGAAACAGATCTACACTTAAAAAACCTAAAATTAATGTACTTATTTGATAATTAATGTACTTATTGATTTTTAATGATAGCAAAGAAAAACATTGTATTGTTTTATTATAGCATGCATTATTTTGTACTAAAAACCACCCAAAGTTTTGCATGATATATCCTTTCACAAACTTGCTACTTTTTATAACACTTCATTATGAACCATCCTCAACTTGAAAAGACTTTGTTGGAGCATGGTTCATTGTATCTTCGAAATGAATGTTGTGAAAATACATGAAGTAACTTAAACACAGAAATAAGTGTCCGCAAAAAAAATAGAATTATTTGTTTGTAATTCTTAAGCATTTGCAAATCTTGCATGAAAGTTTTTTATATATTTTTTACTTATTTATTTATTGTTATTTTAATGTTGATTTATTTATCTGCTGAATTTCTGATCGTCCAAATCATACATGTAAGGATATCATAAGTATTACTGCTGAAGGAAATTAAGAATCTGTTCAAAAAAATTCAGTAACAAACACCCAAATTTTAGTAATATTGAAATAGGATTTATTAGAATTCTTCTCACTGTTTTCACAAGTTTTTCCTATCCAGGGCTCACTGCAATTACATTTAAACCCTTTTCCTTCAACTTCGCATATTCCATTATTTTTACAAAGATGAGATGTGCTAGGACCCATAAAAGTTTTATTTTCTTCAATTATTATAATTTATAAAAATCTGGTACTGGTAACTCATATGTTGAAAGTGCATTTCTTTCAATATTTGTAGCAAGATTATCAATTTTGAATATATTAGGTTTTAGTTGAGTTTTAATTAAAGTAATATCAAATCTTCAATGAACATGAAGGTTATTAAGACACACACACACACACACACACACACACACAATTTCAAAAAATTCATCTATACAGGAAATAATAACACAGCGAAATAATTGTTACTTATAAATGTTTACTTCAAAATAAGAATTTCTTTAAAGATCAACGTGTTTTATGTGCATTTAGAGTGTCTAAGTTAAATTATTTGAAGGATATTCACCTTAATGTGAAATCCGCTGGTGGAATCTTTATGGACTGGACATTTGAGTGTTTTAGATATTTCATGAGAGTATAGCAGTGTAAAGTGTGCTGGGAAGTTGGTCACTCAAAAAAATCCTCTTAATTTTAAATCTCAATGTGTTCGGGTTGTGGTGAGCTGCATGCTGTTGACTCAGGTATCAGCCCATTGTATGTGAGAAAAATATTTGTGTGAATTGTATTGATGGTAACAAATGTTGAAAAGTAATTTTAAAGTAGATCATGAACTAATAGTGACGGATGTTATACAATTAAGAAACTGAAATCTATGATTAATATTAATACAGATTAAGGTCAAACTTTTTCGGAAGGAATTGAAATTAACTTAAACCATTAAGAAGATTTTTTACATTCTGTTGTGAGTGCTAATGCGCGCAAGGTATCTTTTCGTTCTAAATCGAAAGTTCTCTACAACTTTCTATTTGACTTTTTTCTCGTATTTTTCACCGTTTACGATATAGGACCGCTAATTCCAAAATGGCACTGTAAGCAAAATGGCACTGATAGATGGCACTGTAAGTTGTCTCATCGAGAAACGATAGCCTTTTTACTATGCCTAGACACCAAATTCATGGCCTAAGCTGCCACCGTTTAGAAGTTAAGAGAGTGTAACGGATATAAGTGGGAACCCTGTATACTTGAGAAAGATTTATCACCTTCAAAACATTAGACGCATGGTATTCATTAATTAGAAGAGAAAGACATTAAAGGCCTTATTTTAGATAAAAGTTGAAAAGTTAAAAACAATTTTGATTGTACAGTATGCTCCAAAATGTACATTGCTCTCCAATACACATGTGAATCGATTGACGAACCAAAATGCAGACACTTGTATTTTTTAAAACTTTTTATTATCAACCTCTACAGAAGCCAAAGTGTCTTTAAACAAATTCCCACCTTATTTGAAGAAACTGTAATTCAAAGTATATGTCTAACTGCCATGTTTAAGGAAATAAATACACGTTCCACTCTTTTGGAACACCCTGTATATGTATAACGCTTTGTACATTTTATCTTATGAAAAAGATAACTAGAGTAACTTTGATTAGATTTTAGCTGGCGAGGGATATGCTGTAATGCCAGTGAAAATCTCGGCCGAAATCGTAGATGGAGTCAAGAGGGCTTTTAGACCAGTCCAAAGGGGTTGGAAATACCGGGTGGCGCGCGCTATTTATTATTTTTAAAAAATTGAAAATCGGCTCTTTTGGAATGATATTTTGATTGGACTTGGTTAGGAACACTTTTCGGTCATCAAATTTAATTTTTTTTAAATCGAGAAATCGCTAAATTTAGCCTCGAACTGACACGGGTAAGATTTAAAGATTGATGATCTTAATTATTGGCGAAAGTTTTGCGACTGGACCGTACGGTGTTTTAAGCCTAACCGATATTTTTAATATTTTTGATACTGTTTTTGGAAATTAAGTTTCTTCTAATTAACCCATGCGAAAATTTCGCACATTTAACACCCTTTTCCCAAATGAATTTATTTCTTGGATTGTTAAAATTAAATTGGCCTTCGTCAAATTAAGATATGTGATATATATAGATTAGGTTTTTAAAATAGAAATGGACAGTCATTTTAGGAGCTGTGAATCCGTGATGTCAAAATGTCCATGATGTTTTTTTTTTCTTCTATTAACTTAAATCGTAAGCAAAAAATCTGTTTTACCGTGAACTGAGTTTACGATGCCAGCAAGTCGATATAAAATCTTACACAATGATATATTTTTCACCGCTACAGGCTTCGTATTAGTTGATAAAAAGGGATATTGACAACGGAAATAATATATAAGATGACATAGAGGTTTTGTCGCTTTTCCTGTCGGATAATTCTTTGTTGTTCAACTAGGCGTGCGCAGACAATTAGTTCTTAATGCTGAATACTAAAATACTTCATTTCAAAAGAAGGCTGAGAAAAAAGTATTTCCATTTGGTCATAAATGTCTATTTCAAATGATAATTATCAAACAACAAAAAAGAAATTTTAAATAGGTATATATTCCATATTAATTGTTAAACAACCAAGAAAGCCGATATTCCGGGTGAACAAGATTGTCGCCAAGTCGGCTAAACACATAATAAATGCAACCGAAAGACCAATTTCTATTTTATTAGCTTTAGTTGCACTTTAAACAGTCGGAGCTTCGCAATAGATTTCCTCCTATTAAGCTGTTGGAGATTAGCAAATTTTAATCTTTAATCAGAAAGAATTTACGATGCTTTGAAAAATGATTATACAGTGGTATAAATTATACGTGTTGGATGGAATACAATACGATATAAATCATTGAAAACATCATGATAAATTTTACCATCTGAACAGAAGCTGTTCGTATAAACGTATTTAAATATTTATCTCAGTTTATTTTCAGTTGCACATGAATTAATCAGTGGTAACTGTTTCAAATAAAGAAACTCACCAACGCACTTTCCATGAACATCTCGATATCCTGGTTTGCATATGCATTTTTTCTGTTGGAACAAGCCTGAGCGTGTGCAGCTAGAATCTGGGCCGCATTCACAAGCTAAAAGTATAAATGAAATTGGAAAAATGTTCATTTAAGAAATACAAACAATAAGAATTTTCACTTTCGGTGTGTTCAAAATAAGATACGCAACCCGTTTTTTTTGTCGAGGTAAATCCACTGCTGGATCACTACGATTGCCAGAGTTGTGAAGTTAAGATTCCCTTCTAAGGGGAGACATCACACGCGATCATTGAATAGCATCATACGCGATGACCCTACTGATTCCCAGAACGATCTCGTCACCATTACGTTGTATAAGGTGGTGTCGGACACGCCTGGAATTTTGAAAATGTACGCCAATGTTTTGAGATTTTTCTGTAAAATATATATACTATATCTGGTGTTAGTAAAAATCTCCATCAACTACTAATTTTAATGTAATTGTAAAATTTCATTTCATTTGTCAATCATTTCATCTTTTGAAACCATTCCTTCTCTTAAATGATACACGTTTGGACGCATTTTCTACGCAATAAAAATATTATTTTAGTGCTGTCGATGACATTTTCCATTTTGACTGGATTTTTTCTGAACAACCTGTGTTTTAAGGAAAAGACTACCTTGTACACGAGAAGCCGAGAAATAATAAACGCTATAAAGTTAGAACCGCTGTTTATAATGGCCTGAATACACTTGAAAAATGATAGTATGTTTGACGAAGGAAACAAATTATTTATGAGGCTTGTATCAGTGCCATGGCTTTTTGAATATTTTGTAAAAGCTGTCTACTAGGGTGTCCCAAAAAAATGGAAGTCGTTTTTTTTCCGCATACAATCTTATTTTTTTATCTATTATGTCAAAACAATTGTAAATAAAGTTTCATTTAATTTGAGCCACGCCAACCCGTGCCGACTTGCATCTAAACGTGTCAATCAGTACTTTTGTACCTAACAGAGCGAACGTTGACATGTGTCTGTTGCGGAGCACACAGCATCTGCAAATGGTAAAGACAAAAAAAATTTTTTGGAAAGTTTCGACAGTGGCAATGCTCATCCCGTGAAACGTGGAAATACCAGTTCGCTCAGGACAGCACACGTCTACGTGTTAATGTGCTTATAAATCGAAATTGTTTTGTTAGTAAATGTTTGTATAGTTTTTAATCAGTGAACAGAACATGGGAGTGGAATTGCGTAGTTCTAAAAAAGTGATAATTTTAATAGGGGACATACTCCCAAACTGAATGACATAAATTTCTTGAATTTCCATTTTATAGATTGCAAGAAATAAGAAGTGCCTGGATACTTTTTCAACGGACTGTACCAATGATTTCATTCTTCTACCGATCTCCGTTGTCCAGTTATTTAATTTTAGAATACGTAATTAATTGTGAGATGCCCTGTATGTGGAAACATCGGGATGGTTAGGAATCGTCTATTTACTCTTCTTACCATATCATTTTGTCATCACATAACTATTTTTTTAATTGCGAAAATGAATTTTCTTAAATTTCGTGTACAAGGATGGATCCAAAAAAAGTTTACAAAAGTAATAAAAAATTATTTATTAACATTAGATAGAAAATACAAAAGGGAATTAAGAGGCATTCTTGTCGATCACTTTTCCACATAATCACCAAATATATTTAGGCATTTATCTGAACTCAGAACTTGTTTAACCCGGTTTGGTAGAAATCACTTTCACACCCATTGAGCCATTCATGACAGCTTTTTTCACATCGCTAGCCGTGGGGGCCGGAACATAGTAGCTTCGCTAGAACACTGAACTTACGACCTTGGCGTCACACTCACTGGCCACTTTAACAACACAACACACCGCTGTATCTAAAGATCACGTGGCTCCTATCCGGTTTGGTATAAACTTAGGTGCACTTTACTGAGTTGCAAAAAAAAAAAAAATTATAGCATACAGAAGAATAGCAAATGAAGAAATTACAAATCTGGTGTTTACGCATAGAATTGACAACAATATAAAGAAATATACACAATGTCTTGCTTAGCTCGGTTTGGATGAAAGAAAAATGATTAATGAAGATCAAGATGAAAGAAACTACATCAATACAGAGGTTTTTGAGTAACGTAGTAAATAAGGGGAATCGATGCATTTTAAGTGTGGAATGCACGGAAACGGGAGATTATTATTAAAGAATTGTAATAAAGGAAGGACATAGTATGTTCAGTGTATTGAATGCTATTATATTGTTTATATTCTTTTATTTTTTGTCAATGCTATGTGTTAACACCAATTTTGTAATTTCTTCATTTGTCATTCTTCTCTTGCTGTAACTTTTTCTTGCAACTCAATAAAGTCCACCTACATCTATACCAACCCGGATAGGAGCCACATGAGCTCTAGAGATGGCAATGTGGTGTGTTTTATAATGTGTTGGATGCAAGAGAAGTTAGAACTATTGTTCAAAGGCAGTTGAGTAATTATTCCAGTTGGATTTTCTTTTCAATGTCTATTATGAATTTAATCATGTTTATCATTTTTTCTTCAAATTGGATTATCAAGAACTCTTTGGTAACACACACTTTCCAGTGAAGTAGATGGTTTCCTAATACACTAAGAGAGAGTAAATGGGCAAGATGTCGCATAGTGGATGGGGTTGCCGACTTCACCGCAGACACAGGAGTCACTATCTGATAAATGGAAGCGGCTAAGGAATGAAGGGAATGAAGAGTGTCCTGTGACAAACAGAATTTCTTCTCGTGCCCAAAAGACTAGTTTTAGTTGAATTGTTTTGAGCAATTATAAACAGAACGACAAGTGTTTCCATTATCTCAAAGATTTTGCCATTTTTAAAACCGTTCTTGTTAATGTTGTTTAACCTCTCATCGAGGCTTTAGAGCTTTCACTACAACACCTTCTGTGATGACATTTTTGGCGAGAGTATCGGCTTCTTCATTACACCAATAGACAACATGGGCTTTGATTCATCTAACGAGAATATTTCTATTCTCTGTGAGAAGGGACTGGATGTCTCGGACAAGTCGAGGATTGGTATGAGGATCAAGCACTGTCTTTGCAATCGTAAGCCTATCTGTCCAAATTTTAGTCATTTCGTTCCCTGGCTCTGTTGTTGATATTTGATTTATGATATTAAATAATGAAGGATGTGTTGTTAGAGTCTTGATTTTTTTCATTCATAATCCTTTTTCTGATAGGAGAGACCTTCAAATTCTATTTATTTTTTAATAAATGTGACGCTGATGTTTATTGTTTTATTTTGTGCTTTAAGATGTGATGGCATGATATCTGTAATAGTTTGCAACGCTGCTGTTGGAGGGGTTCTTCAAGAGCCGGAAATGTGAAGGAGGAACAGCCTCTATATTGAGTCTAGTTTTTTCCAATCTCGGAGATGCAGTGAGGACCCCAGCACTAGCCCCATAAAGGAGAAACCTCTATATAACTGTTTGGTGGTGTACACTTTTGAATTTTTATTGTAGCTCCCATTCTGGCCCAGCTATACGGCAAAGTTGTTTGTATTTGTTGACTGATTTAACCCCTTGATCTTGAAAGTGTGAAATCCAATTTAATTTTTCATGTAATATAACTCCCAGGTATTTTAGATATGTTGTTATATTTATTGGTCGGGTGCACCATATGACGGTTGAAACCCTGGAAAGTTTACCTATTAACAAATATTGTAAATTTTTTATTGACACATTAAACTGAATTTTTCAGTCCAAATCTTATAGATTCGAGAGCGAAACTTCTGTGCTGTTTCAGTTCCCGGAGGGTTCTCCCACTGATGGCAAAAGCGAAATCGTCGGCAAATGCCTGTAAATGATTTTCTTTGGGCCAATCTGTTTTCAAAATTTCATCTGCTACAATATTCCAGAAGAGAGATGTTCAAGATCCTAGCGGGCAGCCTTGCGTTTGTTTCCACACTGTTGGCCATAACTAGTTTGTACTGCCACTTTGATATTTGATTGGATGTTTTCTAATGTTTCAGAAATGTTTGGTTTCGTGTAGAGCTTTCTTAATTCTTTTTTTATTATGTCAAATTTTAAGATATTAAACGCGCTTTGGATGTCTAATGAAATATCTATAACGTTGTGTTCTCGTTTCTGGGCATCTTCGATGACATCCAACTACAACCGGAGAGTGTGGTTAATTGATATTCTTTCTCTAAATCCCAATTGGTGGGGTGAAGCACATTTTGTTTGTTTAGAGTGAAGATGACTCTTTGGAGTAACAGTTTTTCTAATAATTTTTCTAGAATCGGGAGAAAGGTGATAGGTCTGTGAGAGTTTATACTATTCTTTTCTTTTCCTTTTTTGTGGATGAGGATTTTCTTATCAGTCCTCTTTTGAAGGGCGTTGGGAATTTTTTCAGAGCTAGGCTTTTATTCATGAATATAGTCAGAAGTTCAGGAAAGTTGGTGTGGAAATTCGACACAAATACTGAGTCAATTCCTTCAAAACCAGGGGCTTTGCTTTTGGGTAATCTTTTGAGAATATTATAGATTTTTATTTTGCTGAAGCTTTCTTCAGAATATGAAGGAGTAGATGAAGTATCAGCTTATTATCCTGCAGCTTCGGATAAATATGTTACAGTATCTTTCCTGCAAAAGCTTTTGTATTTAAGGTAAATAGATTTCCAAGCATGTTAAAATTTACAGCAAGTAACAAAATTTATAATATAGTTTTATAATAAGAAATGTAGATATTAATTGAAGTTTAAAGCAAATCCATCAAAGAGTTGAACGTATCTCAGTCTAAAGATTCATGTGATTGTGTTAGCAAAAACTGAAAAAAGCTAGATTGCTGAATTTCAGAATGTTTCAGGCCAAAAGTGTAGATGTGCATCAAACTTTCGACCCAAACATTGAAATTGATCTGGATGCATAATCGATGATCTTTACTACACTATACTTACTAACTTTATATTGCAGGTATCAGAAAAGCCAAGTGCATATCTTTAGTAGTTTCCGAAATATTTACAAAAACTGCAAATCCGCACTCTTGGCATGCAACGTCCACTTTTTGAGGGAACTTATATTATATTAATTACTATTTATCGGTCTACTTTTCATGCAACACGATCTTCATGAAAAGAGGAGTGATAAATGCAAATAAATATAATATACAGTGCCTCAAATGTGGGCGTTGCATATCAACAGCGGGAATTTGCAGTTTTTGGTAAATATTTCGGAACCAACTATATATATGCGCGTGAAGTTTTGGATTCCGGCCTTATAACGTCTCAGTTTTGCTCTCCCGTACTTTTCAAATTTTTAAATTCAAATTTCAATACAATGTTTCTTTTACGTATTTTCAAGTATTCTGTAAGCTTCGTAAAATTCGAAAGAAAATTGCGTGTTATAATAAAAAAACATGCAGAATTTGAAATTTTCAATTTAATACCTATTTTTACATATATTCTGATAAATATTTGTATTGTGTCACTTTGGGTCGTAGTAATACTCCTCAAGCTCTTTAAAATGACACCAGAATCAGCCTCCTAGCTGAACGCATTTCCACGCTACACTTATTTATAACCTTACATGAAGCTAATTCAAAACAATCACGCGCATGCGCCTACACTGGTACGATGAACTCGCAGGCAAAACAAATACTGTGCGACACACTCTTGCAGATATAATATATCCTTTGTGGGGTGAACTATTCCTTTCGCATTATTAGTCTCTTAGCTATTAGCGATTGAAATCTGACGGAATTTTGTCAAACAAGAAAGTTCAACCGTCTATCACTGTAAGGGGCTTAAAGACGTTTTCACGTCAAAATCATGATAATTTTTACCATCCTAAAAAAAGGTTTTCGTATAAACGTATTTAAAATATTTATTTCCGTTTATTTTCAGTTGCACACGAAATAATCAGTGGTAACAGTTTCAAATATAAAAACTCACCTACGCACATTCTAGGTTTCCGTCTGTCACCAGGATCCCAATATCCTGGTTTGCAAATGCATGCTTTCTGTGAGAACAAGCCTGAAAAAGTGCAGCTTGAACCTGGGCCGCATTCGCAAGCTGAAAGTAAACATGAAATTGGAAAAATTTTCATTTATGAAATACATACAATAAGACTTTTCACATTCAGTTTGTTCAAGATAAGATATGGAAACCGTTTTGTTTCTCGAGGTAAACCTACTGCTGGGACACCACGATTACCAGATTTGTCAAGTTAGGATTCCCTTCTAAGGGGAGACATCATATACGATCACTGAATAGCATCATATATGACCATCCTACTGATGCCGAGAGCGATCTCGGCGTTGTAGAAGGTGGTGTGACGGACATGCCTGGAATCTTGAAAATGTACGCAGATCCATGATTCGGCTATAAGGCTTCTATCAGTGCAAATGTCATTCAGATTTTTCTGTAAAATATATATACTATATGTGCTATTAGTAAAAATGTCCATCAACTACTACCTTTAATGTAATTGTAAAATTTCATCTCATTAGTCAATCCTTTCATCTTTTAAAACCATTCCTTCTCTTAAATGCTACACTTTTGGACGAATATTCTACTGAATAAAAACATTATTTTAGTGCTGTCGATGACATTTTCCATCTTGACTGGATTCTTTCTGATCAACCTATGCTTTAAGGAAATGACTGCCTTGTACACGAGAAGCCGAAAAATAATAAACACTGTAAAGTTAGAACCGCTGTTTAGAATGACCTGAATACACTTGAAAAATGATAGTTTGTTTGACGAAGGAAAGAAATTACTTATGAGACTTGTATCAGTGCCACTGCACTCTGAATATTTTCTAAAACCTGTCCACTACATCAACTGTCAGTAAAAGTATTTATCATCAATTGTATTTAATGTAACTGTAATAATTTTACTCTAGTCTATAATTTTGTCTTTTGAAACGGTTCCTTTTCATAAAATACTGCATTTCTAGACGTATATTCTATAATTTAAAAAGTTAATTTTCATTTTTTTATCACATTTTATATCTTAAATATAATTTTTCTGATCACCCTCTGCTTTTCTGACAATAACAGCCCTGTACATGGAAGTCAAAAACAAACGACTGAGTGATGCGAGGTCTCTATTTTAATTCGACTATTCAACATTTTGTCTGTTTGTAAATTTTTTGTTACGCATTCACGGCCCAACACTTTGTTCGATTTTCTTCGAATTTGGAAGTAA
>BGPR01016746.1:0-33916 GCA_013235015.1 Araneus ventricosus | reverse complement strand
AACACTGAAAGTCGTAGTCAACATGGCAGATATAATGGAAAGTAGGAAGCCATATCAACAATAAAACTTTGAAGTAGCATAAAGTAAGTGTTCAATTGACTTCCGTCAAAGCTATGGACGTTTCATGTGTTGTTATGTGTGCAATTCTGTTGTTGTGCTATTTTTAATTTGTATTCAGATGAGCATGAGTTGCATAAGTTATCTTATATTCCCTTTTCTTTTATTTAATTCACTGGCAATGAACCCTTGTAACGATCGACCTTCGGGTTTGCGACTCCATGTTTGATTGCAAAAGCTGTTTGTTTTAATGAGTACGATCACCCCTAGAAGTTTGTCGGTGGAATTTCGGAACGCTCTGTATAGGTTTAGATTTATAACAGAGGAAGAAAGGTGTGAGGAAGGTGAGCACCCAGGATGTCTATGGTACTTATGAAAATGATAACGGGGACATTTTTCTTAGAACTCAATAAATTTTATTAGTAACACTCATTTTCAAAATACCACAAGCAGACAGTAGGAATGCATAATTGCTACATTCAGCCCATGCAGGCAGAAGCTCTTGTTGCTCTGAAAACGCTCAAATATACTTAGGCTCGTTAATCGCTAGACCAGCGACTCCCCACAATATTTATGACGTTTTAATTTTACATTTAATTTCAATTTTAAATAAATAACAAGTTTTGTCGTAATCTGAGTATGCTATGTCAGAGTTCGTTAAAATATCCTAACCATTAACACCTTTCCATAGCTGTGGACCTTGCAATAATAAAGAAAAAAGGTATGTTGACAATAGAAATAAAAGGACAATATGGCTGCGTCGATATAGTTGTTGGCATAATTTAATTGGCAGTTTTGGTATTGTTTTCATTTTTCTTTAAAATTCAATTTTGAGCAAATAACGTGTCTTATCGTAATCTAAGCAACTTATGTCAAAAATAGTTAGAAAGTCCTATCCACTTATACCTTATTCCGTACTTTAGCTTTGTATTAGTTGAGAAAGAGGGATTTTGACAACAGAAATGATGCCTTGGCTTGCAATGATGTTATTATTTTTTAGGGCTACTTAAAACCAGCGCAGTTTGTGGCCACGCAGATGCCCATGACTCACACTGCTGAAGACTTCTGGCATCTTATCTATCAACAGAGGTCCTCGTTCATCCTTATGCTGAATGGATGTGACGAAAACGATGATCTGGTGTGTCGGTTTGTTTTATTATTTTTAGATTCAATAGATTTGCTTAAAGTATTATTCAATGGTGAAAAAATTACCACTTGTTGATTTAAGCGCATTTCAGCCATTTTTTAATGGAATTTAATGGTCGAGTTTTCTGTGCTGTTTATATGCGGGTAAGAAGGACTTTCGCATCACCCATCAACTTCCGGTGATAATGTTAAGTCAGTGGGAACCTTCAAATCTCAACACTCTGTTTCAAGATATTAATTAATGTTTAAAGTGGAGTTTTCTAATAATATAGCTTAAGGATACTTTGAAAATATTAAATGTGATGTTCCTATTGTTGTAGCTCTCAATGTTTACTTAAAACAAGAGTCAAATTTTGTGGAAATTAGGATCTTGCCATAATTATTCTTTATCGCTCTTTTTGGTGTCTTGTGTATTCAAGAAATAACTTATTCGAACTTGGCGCTTGATATGGAATGCAAATGGATTTGGCAATCGCTTAAATTTGAGGGTTACTGGAGAACGGAAGTGAACTCTCACCACGGAATTTCTGTGAAACCAATATAAACAAATCAGAAAACTTGTCTATATTAAACAGAATTAAAACAAGAAGTCTATACAGTCTAAAGCAATTACTATATTCATACAAAATCTAAAACTGATTTTTAGATTTGGTATAAATATTGTAACTGCTGAAAGTTTCAATCTATTATTTAGCAAAATTCTTACTTATTAGTGATTAAATCTTCTTACTATCTTGAAAATTTGTTGGTATTGCCAGACTGTCATAATTACAAACTAATTTCTGCATAGAAATAATTGTTAGTAATTCTAAAAGGCTTCTTCAACTCACTCGATTTCGAGAAAACAGGATTGAAAATATGAATCTTAAATTTAGACTTCTATGCAATTTTGTTAGGTGATTTGTCTTTTATAATGACCCCACATTTTTATATCAGTAAATTTTATTTGTTAAAAAATATTCAAAAAATTCTGAATATATAAAACTTAATATGACTTTAAATATAGTAAGCGATTGTACTGGTTTTAAGCAAACAATTTAAGAATAGTTTGAAAACTTTATTTTTTAATTTTTGGTGATTAAAAGCTAGTAAAACAGTTATTTGTCCTGCACGTTTCATTTTAGCATCTGAAAAATCACTTTTGTGCAATCATGGTAACAGACAACATGTTAAACTCGCCACTTTCTCTTGCACAGAATGTCGGGATCTACTGGCCAGAGCTCGGCGAGTGTTCCTTCGGTGACTTCGAGGTCCAGTTGGTCACCTTCGAGGAGCATGGGGCTTTCACTGTCCGTATAATGAGACTTTCGCATAAATCCCAGGTGATAAGCCTGTAGTTTCTTTTTCACCTTGTACCGAATCTTTGTATTTATAACATGGAATTTCGCAGCTGAATCCACAATCTTTTTCTGATTTCAGGATGAAGAGCCTTTGAAAGTCATTCAGCTTCAGTACAACGGATGGACATCGGAAATGAAACCTGCTTCAGTGTTGACCCTCGTACAAACAGTAGAAATGTGGTACCAGAGATCTGCTGGTGGACCTATCACAGTACATTGCATGTAATAATACATTATATCTTGACATTTTTGACTTATAACATGACATTGAATACTAGTTATATGACTATTTAATAATGGATGGAGCAATAGCATCTTCCAAAAGCTCCGAGTAAAACAGGAATTTCCAGCTTTCTCAAAGATTATTTACAATGGTCTCCAAATCATGAGAACAAAACACATCGAACCTAGAACTCATAACAGAAGCAAGTTATGTCCACGTTGTTTTTTTAAAGAGCTACATGATCAGTCTTTTTCTTATTTTCAGTAGCCTTCAAACCAGCCTACCGATCGGTACTTCTTTTTTACCTAAGAAGACGATTCTATACTGTTTGCCTGGTTGTTTTCATATCAACGATATCCTTCACCCATATAATTTATTTCAGCTGTTCTTTATTGTTCCAGGCCAAATTTATGCAATCATTTTACAATTTCTAGTTCTATACCGTGGGATTTCGTATAAATTCTTTATCTCTAAAACATTCTCCATACTTCTCTCACCAATATTGTATGCATTTTTTGTTAAAATTTCTTTCCCAGAATTGTAGTCACTGACTAGTCGAGACCCGCATGAAAGTAACGGGTTAGGTGAAATAGTGAAGGGTGACTGACATGTGATTTACCTCTTAGTAGATAGAATAAAATACACTTTTATATCTCGTTAAGGACTTTAACCTCGCTTCTTTAGGTTATCGGCTGCCCTTCGAATTGGACTCATCTAGTCTAAATGGTCACATACAGAGTGTTTTTTTGAATGACACTACTCACAGCCACCTGTAGCTTGATCTATCAGCTGGTCTCTATCTGGTAACTGGTCAATATGGTAGGGGGACCAATGACGACATGGGGAAAAAGATTCCGTGAAAAAGAAAATTAGTTCCGAAAGTCGCCGATAGAGGGAAATGTGGCGCTGTTGTAGTGTACACAACTGAGAAGTAGACAAATGAATAACAAAGAAAAAATTTCAGCGCAACAACGCTTTAGTACAGCATATGAACTGCACCAAGGGGTTAGAGTGACAATATTTCAGTGCACCATAGCACTACATTCAATAAAAGCACTTCCTCGATAGACCATACATTTCATCCTGTACACAACAGTCTTCATGTCCATTCTCCCCGCATGCAACATCACGTGACATTTTCTTGTGAGGTTATTTGCAGTCCAAGGTCTATCTTGTTGTTATCCCGACCTTAAAAGATAACATATAACTGGCTGTTCTGAGCTTTCCTGGTGACATGTTACGTTCGGTCGTCCAGAATGTTGCAAACAACATACAGTGTGTGTCCACGAGAAGGTTGGTCTCATTGATAGAGGTCTATACCCTCGTCGAGGAAGTGCTTTCATTGAATAAAGTGCTATGGTGGACTAAATATCATCTGTAATCTTTTGGGTCAATTCATTTGGTGTATTAAAGCGGTGTTGCACTGAAATTTCTTCTTTGTTATTCATTTGTCTACTTCTCAGTTGTAAAGACTACAACAGTACCACATTTTCCCTTATTGGCGACATTCAGAACTAATTTTTTCACAGAATCTTTTTCCCATGTCGTCATTAGTCCCCCTAGAAAATTTTATGGCATTTCAGCTGATAGATTGATCTACAGATGGTAGTTTAAAAAAAGGATCCTCTACTGCCAGTATTTGAAGTGATAAATCTGTCGGCTTTGAAAGTTTCTTTATGTTTTTCAGCCTATAACTTTCCTTTTCATGAATGTCATGGGATCCCTGCTCGCGCTTTTGAATTGTTATCTTGTCCATCGTAATTTGTTTGTTAAATCTCTTGTGTGCTTTTGTGTGTTTTTGTAATGCTTACTGTATATAGATTTTTAATTGTAACTGTTTAATTTTAAGTGCTTTTGATTTTAATCTGGTTATATTAATTTTTTGTGTGTTTTGTGTTTTTAATGTTAAGCTTTTTGGTGTTTTTGCTCTTTGTCTTTTTGCGTCTTGTGTTTTTGCTCTTAATCTTTTTGTGTTTTTGATCTTTAACCTTTTGTGATTTTTTGGAGTTCATTGTTGTAAACAATGATTTTTTAAATTGTTCTGCTCACCCTTTGGGGTTCCTTGTAAATTCTTTTTTAATGTAGTTCTTTTCTTTTGTTTTATGTTTCCCTATGGCCTCTGGAAAGCTTTACATCCTCTTGGGTAGGTTGGACCGGGGCGGGTTGTAAGTAAATAAATAAATGAAAGCCACTCAAGACAGGTTATTTAGTTCCCCGACGATGCTTATCACTAAACTCATCTTTGAATTTCGGTCTCCTATTAAAACTAGCCCAATGCACAAATCCGCCTATCTCCGTTTGCAAGTGAAATCCTTCTAAGAGCCCTAGACTACTCGGGCAGTCGTTATTGGGTTCACTTGTCTCACACTTACTATCTGTCTGTTCAATCTCAACCTAAAATTACAGTGACTATTTTACTACATCATATTACACTTTTTGAAAAGTATTCATTTCTCACTGCCTATGGAATCTGTTAATACTGACTTGATATAAGTTTAGATATCATTTATTTGTAGCATTTTTCAAAGTGTTTCACGAATTATAATCTGCTCATCTGTCTCAAAAATCTAGGGACGGAGCCACTAGGACGGGACTTTTCATAGCTGCTTCTCACGTCTGCGATCAAGTGGATTCTGAAGGCATCTTAGATGTCTACCAAATTGTCAAAAGCATCCGCGCCAACAGACCAGAGTTCATTCCCAACTCTGTAAGTATAAATAATTTAGGATTATACATGTGTGAGATAGTAAATATAAGTACAGTAGAACTCCGGGAATCAGAACCCTAGGAAACCAAAATTTCGAATAATTTTAACAACTTTTTTAATTTTCTGCAAACTTTTTACTGAAAAGTGAAGGTAAAATAACAGTTACGAACCAGAAACAAAACTAATGTTCATTACTAACTTAAAAGGAATATTCGAATTGGTCTTTAAGAATGAATACAGTACCTTAATTAGTAGAAACAAACTCAAATATCTTCTTTTTACCCTCAGCTTGTTTACCACTGTACCGTGCGAATCGCCGCGTGCTCTTTCCGTATCCTTCACGCAGCACCCAGAGTCAATACTCTACTGCATTTGGTATACCAAGAGTATTTGACCAAATTTCCCGAATAATCCGAATTCCCGGAAACTGAACAAAATTCAGCCCCAATTAGTTCGGATTCCCGGAGTTCTACTGCAACTAGCTGATGCTGTGGCAACTTGACTACAGTAATCCCCAGAAAGAGAAAAGTAGAACTGTCATCCCCACCCCCGCAGGGATTCATCCTCAGATTCCTTTTGACCCTACCCCCGAGCGGGTGTAGATTTTGATCCGACTATAAGCCATGCGATTCTATTTGTATATATATATATATATATATATATATATATATATATATCGTAGTAGTGTTATGTGTGTCAATAAAACCCATAAAAGACAAACTGGATCTATTCTGAATTTGGATATAAAACCACACATGAGAAACCATTACAGAAGCCCGCGACTTTGTTCGCGATGTAATACCTAATTCTTCAGGATAAAAATACTTTCGCGTCTAATAGTTTCAATGTAAAAAAATTATTTCTATATGAAATATTATAATTAACTATTTTCTGCGAGGTATCTATAATCCAGTAATCACGACAATTTATACATCCATAATTGTAGATTTAGTTAGAATATCCAAGTTTATTGTCCGAGATAAGAGGATTTTAAGAACCAGAATTTGCGAGAAGAAAAAAACCTGAAATGATTCCAGTTAATCAGTAGGTAGACATAAATTAAATGTAAAAGAATTAGAAAGTATTCGTAAAAGAACAGCGTAGAAAGAAGAAATTCGTGCACTTAGAACGATAAAAGCATTGTTAGAAATTGTGCTTGAAAACATTTTCAAAAATTAATTAAAATTAAACAGAATGTTGTATGGAAATGAAATTGACATTAAAAAGCTAATTTTTTGAATTTTAAGATGTTAAAATAGAATTTGTGCAATAATATGCTCCGAAGTTATTGCGGAAAAACGTTAAAATTTAAGGCATTTTTATTTAATTAATATTCTAATTAAAATTTCGAAAAATCTTTTCTTAGTGAGCACCTACTACCCAAGAAGCAACCGCTTGCCAAATTTCATGTTTCTAGTTTCAATGGTTTAAGAGAATCGGCGATGAGCCAGTGAAAGTAACTTTTGCGAATTCTATAACTGTATCCAATATACTTTTATGATTAAACTATGATTTGTATTCAATAAATGTGAATCTGTGAGAAGAACAGCCCGGAATTCTCAATTCGAGATAATCAAGTTTTAAGTTTGGACAGATATTTTTTTTCTTCTGTACTCATTCAAATTTAAAACACACCTGGAACCAATAAAGGGAGATTGGTAGAGTACTGCTCTTACACTCAGTGTTTAGATCTATATTTATCGAATCAGTGGCGAATCCAGGGGAGTATTTGGGGCTTCAGCCCCCCAGAACTAAACCAGAATTCTTGATTTTTTTTAAAATCGCTACACCTGTTTGTTCTTAATTTCCCTTTTTTATATAAAAAAACCGTGATAACATTTTTTTCTGGATTGATAGGCTCGAAAATGTCCCTACTTTTGTAGACATTCCCTTCGTACGTGTACGCGTTGACACGGTCGAAAGCATTTTTTGGCCAGTTATTACACTGTGTTTTTTATTAAATTATCAAATGTCCATGATTCTTCTTGATTCTTATTGTCAAGTGAGTAAAGTCTGTTAAGTGAAAGTGTTTTGGTTTGCCTCATGTCATGTCATTCAATGTCAAGCTTCGTGGCATAAGCTCTGAGATTTGACATTGGTCACGACGATACAAAATTTTCATGATCTCAGCCCTTCCCCCAGACCCAAATCTGGATTCCCCTCTGTATCGAACAGATTCATATTAAAAAGGTAAACACGACATTTGGACTGGTTCTCTTCTTTTCCCCCCAAATCATATTTATGTAATACAAATTATAGATTAATCCTGCACTTATATGTGGACACAGTTATGGAATTAAGATAATAATATTTTTTTCCTGGTTATATAATTTTGCTCTTTCTTCATGGCTAGAAATGTGCTTCTATTATCAGTGATTCGTACGATAATAGATTTAAATTTTTTAGAACATCTTTTAAATGTGTACTGTTGAGCAACGGATTCCGAGACTACCACCTTTGTACGATTTTACACCGGAAACGAGTGTCAGGCATTGAGTCATATGAGCGCATTTCCGGAGTTCTTTGTTAGATCACGCTCAGTAAAATGTAAACATCACCCTTCCATTCTTCACTTTCCCCCCATTTTGATGAAAATAACTCCGCCCGGCGCATGCGCAAAAGCTCAGAGTGTTTCGGAATCCGTTGCTATACAATATATCATTATTTGCTTTCTAATATGTAGAGCAAAATACATTTTCATATCTCCCATTAGGATCAATACCGGATACTTTTTGAAGTGGCACAGGAAGTCGCAGAACCTTATCTAGTTCAATTGGAGCAACAGCAGTCGACGAAGAAACTGTCTGTTAAAATCTAAATGAAACAAAGCCAGCCGATTCATCAAGAGTTGAACTATATGCTGTACATGCATTAGAGTGTGATACCGGTGGATATTGAACAAATACCAAATGTCCGTCGATTCAATTTTATTGTGTACAATCCGGTGAAATCTACCAGAACTGGATGAATTATTTTGTGCACGAATAATGACTTTCAATGCAATATTCTTGTATAATCAATCATTCAGCATTTTCGTTTTATTGCTTTCTATGTTTTTTTTCAACATAATGTATATTACTTTTTTGTCTGTTTCATTTGGTACTTTACGTTTTTAATTTTTGATACAAATTACGTGCATTTTTTCCATCTCTTTATTTCGGCTGTTTGCTAACTTATTTGAAGTCGGGTTCTTCCTCATTCTGTCTTTTTTTCACTGAATAACTGCATATGAAACATAAATTTATTATATTAAATGTATTAATCATATTTTTTTCATAATGCGTCGGATTTTTAAAGCAACATTACTTTGTAGCTCACCTCGCACACTAAGTATGAAGAAAATTAATCCTTTCTCAACTGATAATCTGGACCGTCATATACTAAAAAACTGGATGCATCTCTTAAGTACAATAACGGTAGCGCGATAACTAAGGTTGCCATGATTTCCAGGCATTGATGCGGGACGTTTAAGTGCCAACTAAATAAAACATGAAAAATGACATGAAATTGAAAAAGTGGGCAGGTAATTGCTTATTTTACTCTGATTAATAATCACTAAAGTAGCTGCCTAATAAAATGAACACGTAGAATAATAAAAAGAGATGCAAGGCTAATCCTTTTCAGTCCAGACATATTTTAAAGTTGATTTTACTTTCTTAAATATAAAATCTTTTTCTTTCATATAATTATAAAATTGGGCGCAAGTCATCTTAAAACTATAATGACAAACCAAAATTAATTCAACTGTCTCCAATGACTGTTTCTTTCGTACGTTTGTTTCTCACCCAGAGTTTAGGGAAGAAACGGGACAAATAGTAATACGGGACTGAGTAGTGAAATACGGTGACAGTTCCATGTATAAGGGATGTATGGCAACCCTAGAGATAACTGTTCAGAAATGAATAAATGCTCCAAGTCTGATTTTAAAATGTTTGTATTTTAAAAACTTTATTTCCAAGCCTTTAAGCTGAAATACCTATGAAATCAAATAAACAAGTTGTTGGTAATATAAATATTATATATAAATGCAAGTTCGTTTCCGAAGTAATGATGTATGTGTATTTGATACATTTTCTGTACATTTTTCAAATATTTATGTGTGGATCTTTGTAAAAAATCAGTTTGACTCAAAAATGTATTAAAAATAAATATGCTTCTTGTATTGTAACTTAATTGCTTATTGGTTGGTTTGTTGGGGAGTGTATGACATCTCATGATTAGGGAAACTTAAACCTTTGACGAGACACACATCCCATTCACATTCTAAAAATACTACAGAGAAAAAAGTTGCTTCGAAACGTCTTCTTATACAGCTGGAACATATTTCTATAACAATTGCGCTCATTCCATCTTTACTCACCAAGATGGGTCAGCCTATTTTCCCTACAAAAGCTATTATTTACTCGAGAGTTTTCTTCTGCTCATGTAGGTTCGATACTTTTTATCTATTGGAAAGCAATACTAAATTTTTGCAATAATATTTATACATTTACAAAATTTAATCAATAAGTTTCCGCACTAAATAATTATCATTCTTCATGCATAAAAATATAATTGATTTTCGGTTATGAGACCATTATGTCCTAGCCTTGGTTTAAAATCCGCTCCTAGAAAAAAAAAGCTCTAAATAGTCAATTTGACCTATTTTGAGCCTATAATCTTCATTTGGATAGAACATTTAATTTTAAAAAATCGTAGTCAAAGGGTTAAAGTCATTATGTGATTTGTTTCAGTTAATCAGGAGATCGAAGACAAACAATGGATTCAGGATAGCTGATATTTCTTAAAATATTATGTAAAGATATCTGTAAACAGTTATTTGTAAATAACAGTCACAAAAACGACAAATAAAGTTCTTTGAAATACAGAGATGATGTGCACTGTTTTTATTTATAACTAAGCATAAGAAAAAAAATCTGGAATGTTTTTGCATCGACAAACGCGTTATGAGGGGTCTACCTGCAAAAGTAACAAAAAAATCCTTTGATATTAATTAATTAAAATTACAAAATTCATTGGACATGAGGAAATAAAATTTCAGCAAAAAGCATTGAAAGGACCAGCGATTAAAATTAATATGAACAATTGGATGCTAATGCTAAAAGGTTAACACGTTAACCTCCATGTCAGTCACCGGTGACCGACACAATACTTTTCATTGGGACCGCGTCAGTCACCGGTGACTGACAGTATACTTTTCGTTCAGGCCGCGTCAGTCATCGGTGACTGACAGTATACTTTTCGTTCAGGCCGCGTCAGTCATCGGTGACTGACAGTATACTTTTCGTTTAGGCCGCGTCAGTCAATGTTGATTGGTGATATATAGTTTTAAGGGGTTACACGACTGTTAAACCTCGAGAAGTTTCGATTTTATGAAAAAAATATTTATTATTCCCCTGTCTTTTTTGAACAATTTAAAACAATTCGCGTTAAAAATTTTCTATAATTATGAAAGTTATGAAGGAAAATGTATCAGCTCTTCAACGTAACATTGAATATGGCCATATCTTTAAAGCGCTATATCTCAAAATGTGTTTTTTGATATTGAGCGCACGATATCTTAACAACTATTGAATATTTTTACATAAAACTTTTACTGAATATGTATTGTGCTATGTTCAACAAATTTAACCACAATTTTGCACCAAAGAAGTTTTTGGCGGAGTTAGAAAACATGGAATTTTAACATTTCTTAACATTTCTATTTTAAATTGGCATATAAAATAGAAATTAAATGTTAATAAATTGAGGTTCAGTTTCTTAAACAGACAGTTTGGATTACTTAGATATCCGAAATATTGTGTTTAGACGAATATTTTATCCGTAATCATGCGCGCAAGGTGACTATCTCATTTTTCTCCAAAAATTATACCCATATTTATTACTATCTCAAAAAAATATGTACCAATATAAGGGTTTGTAAATATATGTACTATAAGAAAAGAATAGATATTTTTCTAGGAAAAAAAGTGAGTTTGTGAATTGCAATCGAATTTGACGGTTTCTCCCCATTTTTTCTAGGTTTAAGAGTCGTATGTCCCCTTAAAAAATTAGATTCTTCTATTAATAAATTTTAAATAATTTGGAAGTTACAGAAGAATGTACCTAAATATTTCTTACTACAAAAGAACTAATTATTGTCATTAAAACACAGTATATACAAAAGCGTCTTATTTTGCCTGTTCGATGTTGCCAACTTGTCGATGAAATGGGATATTGTGGGTTAAGCGGAGAGAATGCCGAAACAAGCTTGGAGCTTAACGTATTAAGAATCTGTTGTAAGCAGCTTTGCTCATGCCACAGGCTGTCAACAAATTTTAACTTGTAAATAACAAAAACCCGATAATTCGTTTTCTACATTATGAAAGTCGTCAAAGCATTAAAAAAGAATCTAAAATCTATATAGTTGTTGAAATTAGCTGCAATTTAAACTGTTTACCTCGAAATAACAAAGATTTCGATAGTTGCAAAATCAATATTATAATGTATTTCTGACCGTAATATCGACTTAAGTCAACAACACATCATATAAATTGTCTTCGGAAGATCCAAAATAGGTTAAATAATTACACGATGAAAAATAAAAAAGTACAAACAAAGTAATTTATGAATGTTTCGGCTAAGACACTTCAGCACATGAATAGCCATCCATAAATCTTCCACCAGGACCTTATTTCGCATTGGTGTTTTCATAAAGGAATTAAGTAAACATATTTTACCATTTTTCTCTCTACGCTCCATTTAAGGCGGACTCTTTCATATTTCTTTTCGTCCCAGTTCGTCACGCAGACCTTACTGACGCCTGGTGGTGACATTCGGAGTTTTCAGTCGGAAGCTTCGAAATCGTGTCTTCAGTCAAAGTTGATCACCGGTATATAAGAAAATATCAGCCATTGTGAGACGGGTGCAATATGATAATTTTCTGAAAAATATGGAAATTTCTTTCAATTTTCATTCTCAACTCAGATGAATTATTTGTTTCGTATTCAATGTAAAAATGAATCGCCAGTTTTGAACTTGAATTAAATTTAAAATTGCTAAATACTGATCAATATTTCGATGTTTCAGTTGAATGGACTCAATAGCTATTTATCTTTAAATTACTTTTCTTGAGTCAATCAATATTAGGAATCAAAATAGTTAATTACTTTCTTTATTAATTTTTTTTCTTTATTGGGAATCTATGTAAATTTGAGAAAAATTAAGCGATGTCATTTCAAAGTTCAAATATTTAATTGATTTATAAAAATGGCACATAGGTTCGTGTGTCTTATTTATACGAATGAGTAATTAGTAGATAGGTTTTAGCTATGTATGTCAAAGGCATTCAGAAATTGTTCATACTCATAAATACGAAGCATTTTAAAGTGAAATAGAGCGATGGCTGTAAATATATTTTGAAAATTAGAAAAGAAATAATAATAGTTTAAAAAATAAAACTAATAAAGAAATTATTATGTTTTTATATATTGGAACCTAATAGCTTAGAGAAATGTAAAATTTAAAGAATTGAATTTTAAAAAATTGAACTTCACAAAATAATTAAATTTAGACTGCCGATCATCTGGAAAAAGAAAATATTTATTTTTCTTTAACATATCGAATGAAATGCGGAATATTTTTTGACCTTGCGCAGCTATAATAACTTCCTATAAATGAAGGACAACATAGATCTATTCAATGACGAAGCCACCACGAATTTCTTACATTCTGTGATGCACCACAATAGCAATGACTGTCTAGTGCCAGGACACAGACGCAAGGACATATGCCGATCCTTGCCGGACTGTGGATCCAGGGGACGGAATAACTTATGGTTCTTTGGACAAGAAGTATTCAGCAAGTCTTCACTGAGTGGCATAAGCCAAATTGCTGAGTCCAGGACATGGACACGTCGAATTCTCTGGATACTTCTATTTGTATCCTGCATTCTTGGATTCTTCTACCATGCGACAACGTACTTCTCTCTGTATGCTGCGTATCCCACAACAGTAGATGTTAGAGTGGAGAATAAGGGACTTTTAGAATTTCCGGGTATTACGCTTTGCAACAACAATAGGTATGTTTTAAAGTTATGTTTTTGTGTTTGCATGTTCATTTAAAAAAATGAGATCTTTTCTTTTTGATACTATTGTGTCAAGTAAATAGTTGGATCGTTTCAAAAAATAATTGGCATGAGTATATTAAGCTAAAATTTCTTTCAAGAATTTATTCTTTGTTAATAGAATGCCTGATGCTAGAAAAGTTATCTTTAATTATAAGATTTATTAAAATGCTTGTTATAACGTTGCTATTTATGTCATAGGCAATGTTTTCACATTCTTTTACAGAAATTAGTCCTTTTACAAATTCAGTTGAGTCACTATTACTTATATTTAGTAACTCTTTTTGTACTCTTTTTACTCTTTTAGCCTTATTGTTCCTGGGTTTTTTGGCTCTTTTGCTATTAGTTGTTTATTTTAGATTAGTGTTTTTTCTATACGTTTTTATATTTAGCTTGTGGCTTTTAAAAATCTAGTTATAGGAATATTCATAAAATGATTTTGTGATATATAGAGTAGTATCAAATATTTTATGTAATTAAAATGAATTAATATTTCTGTTTCTTTCATACGATATTATTAAAAGATTAAATTTAAAAAAGTTTTAAAAATTGTTATCGCTGAGCAAAAAAGCAATAAAATATAAATAAAACAACCTTAATACTTTTCGTATTAAATACTCGTATAAAGACTTTACTACAGATAAATGCAACGCTTATTTTGAAAGTAAACCGAGGCAAAGTTAAAAAGGCAAAATAAATTTCTAAAAGTAATAATGATTCAGTAGTAGCATTACAGAAAGAATGAAAAAGTTATTACCATATAACGAAATTTATCTAGATTTCTCAGATTCATGTCAACAATATAAAATAGCATTTTTTGGGGAAAAATAAAGTATAGAAGGAGAGGTAATGGTAAAGACATTTCAGAGGATGCAAATATTTTACAAAAAATGGAATGCCCTCTGTTAATGGTGCTTAAAAGTGGTAATTAAGGAAACATTACTTAATAAAAATTAATCTATCATGATTTTGACGAAAAGTACTTTATAGCTCTATTAAGTATAAAAATATGGTAGTACGTTTTTTTGTTCACAATTTTTGGAACCTAATTCCCTTTTGAAGCTGTTTGTCTTGTTTAACTAGTATAAACAAAGCACAGCTTATAACTAACAAACATTAAGGTTTGCTGTATTTCTTTTTGTTAATAATATCTAACACTTTATTATAATTTTTTGAAATTTAATCCAAAGAGGAAATAATTTGAATTATAGTATATTTTTAATTTCCCATTACCATGCGAAATAGCAATAAACGTAGTATATTTCTTACTAAATCTTTCTTAAATTCTTTAAACCAAGTTTTGAAAATTTATCCATCTTCTTAGAGGATATCCTATCGCTTATATACTCCATTGCCATTTTTTCAGCAAAGAAATGTATCAGACATAAAATTCTATATGAACCAAAATGTTTGGTCATATATTTAATAAAAGAAGATGGACATCATATTTTTTGGTTATTTTTAAGATTTACATCATTAGTAATAATTTTAATAATAGTTGAATCTGAGTATGCCTCTGTAACAGTCTTTGAGTTAGTCGATTTTTATAATTAAAAGTCTAACCATAGAAATATTCGCAGAATGTTGCTTGTTTCAGAATTCTTTTTTCAGTTGACCGCAAATTTTCACAAACTTTTCCTTTATTATTAAGAATCTTATTTGTTCTGCCTTAATTTATGCTTATTTCATAACTTTTGCAGCGCCATTACATTTATACCTACCATTCGTTGTTTATTTAAAAGAGGCCAATTTGTATTTAAACAACCTTCATGATATCAGACGATAAACTAAATTCTGACGGAGTAATTACTTTAAAAATACAATTATTTTATCCCAAACAATTATCTATACTAGTGAAGAGCTGAGTGTATGAACATGTTAAGTGACAAATTTGAAAAAATTTAGATAGTTGGGAAAAAGAACACGTTGAAGTCTAATTTAAATATGGGAAGTTCATTAAATCTGCAAAGTAAAAAAAAAAAAAGAAGTTTTCAGTGGATGAACATGTTAATTGCACGTTCTCTTGATTTTTCCTCTTTAAGGACACTTAACATCTTCTTCCATGAGAAATTTATTAAACTTGAGTGAAATAACATCTGCTTCCATTGAAACAGAATCGTTTTCTACGGGGGAAATAGTATTAATGCAGACGAAAATATTGAGAAGACAATTCGAAAATATAAATGCTTTTAAAAGAAGTTTCTGCAATAATTCTTTACAATTTTTCTATGTGGGCTTCATTGCGTGTTATACATCAAGTTGAACGGTATTGCATGGCAAAGGAAAGAACAATTAACGGTAAGTAAAAGAACTTTTTTGAAACTCGTGATTTTTTTTGCGAATAATGGTTTATTTCAGTTAACGAAATTTATTCTTATGATTTTGTACCAGGAGACTAACTATTTTTTTACTTCAAAAATTTTCCATTGATCACTAATTCGGTTTGTTTAGCTATTTGTGTTTTTGCTTTTTTTACACATTTTTATTTAACTTCAATCGTTTCATGTATGTTAATAACAATATTAAAAACGATGTTTGTTTGATTAAAACCATAAATACAACATTCATTTCCATGTTCCCAAGACATTCATTTTGATGCTCCCAAGACAGTGATAAAACTGCTTTGAAGAAAGATTCACGGGTACCACTAAACTCTTCAGTGCAAAACCTATTGAATAGGGAAATTCGTGGAAAGCGAAATATTTTTATGAAAGTAAATCAAGTTAAGAGATAATATCATAAAACATATACATGTAATAATCTCACTTAATTTTTCTTTAAATTTTAATATTATATATTTTAAAATCTTAGTACAATATTAATGTATTCCGAAATCACTTTTCTTAAATCCCAGTTTCGTTTTTTTCCCGCGCTGGAGGTACAATAAATCTCACGTTTTGGCATATTTATTACTAAAAGAATATTTTAATCGCTTTCACGCGCACACAGAAAATCATGACTGCGTCTTCTTGGCGCCAGAATTTTCCCTAAAACATTTACGTAATTTACTAAAAATAGCTATTATTCCCTTCACTTTGTTCACGTGTCTATATGTTAATCCCCCTATCTCAGAGAACGCCTTTATTTTCTGCTCTCTTTCGACTTGAAACTTTCAGACGAGATGTACGTATATTCCGCCACTCTCCCATAATAAATAAAAAATAGTTAATAACTCAGCCTGTTCCTTACTTAATGACTACAACAGCGAAATCATTTTATACAATTATTTTTAAAGTCATTTTTAAAAACTACACTCTTATTATTGAGCTGAAAAGCAGATTTCCTTATTTCAATTACTTTCTATTTTTAGTCTTTTATTTAAAATTTATTGTTATAGGTATTATTAAGTATTATAATAATTTTTCTCAAATTATGGAACGAAAATTTGCTTATATTAAGCAATCAATTGATAACCCAGTTCTGAAAATATTAAAATAGTTTATTGTCAGCAAGAACACACAAGAGTACAAAATTTCAAATTGCACTAGTAAGTGAATGAAGAATGAATTTTGAACTTCTATTTTCCCCCAAAAGAAAAAAGCCATGTTAAATGAAATTGTAAAAATATGATGATAATATTTATGACAACCAAAGAATTAATACTTCAAAAAATTAATACTCTTATTTTTATTATTTCCCAAACTTACATATTATTTTGTGATCTTCTTGTGTGTTTGTGTACTATTTCAACATCCAATTTGCTTAGTTTTGTTGTTCAACTTGTGTTGAAAATATATAGAGCTTCATAGTAATACAATTTTGCCAATTCTTTATTATTTGTATGTATTTAATCTACCACTATTACGTTGTGCAGAAAGTAACATGCACTTAACATGTTCTTCCATGACTAAGCAAACGAAGTTTTTTGACGCGTGAATGGAAGAACACGTTAAGTGCAAAAGATTATTAATTTTCTCTATAATTAAAAAAGCTATAGCCATGTCAATAAACATAAAATAGTTTGAATGCCTTCTCGTCACAAAAGTGCCGGAACAGCAAAAATAGAGTAAAAAAATAAAAAAAATGTAACCTCTAAACTTTAAAACTCGTTTTCTGAAATTCGCTTAATTTTCACTTAACATGTTCATCCACTCAGCTCTTCAATTACGTTAAAAGTGTTCAAAAAATCTGCAAACAGCTCTGTTCTTTCTCAAAACATTACAAAAAGAATTCTAAAGCTACAATTTTTAACTTATGTGTTTGCATTATAAAGCAGACTTTTTGTGCAACGACTTGAGTTGTTTTAAATTTGTATAGCAGCAATTTAAGTACAATTTGCGATTGTCAATCCTTGATTCCTAAAATGGTTGCTCGTTGAGAATGCATAGTTGCATCAAATGAAATCGCCTGACTTATCAAGCTATGAAAAAATTAGATCTGAATCGTAATTTGTTGAAATCACGTCTTACTTCATTTCATATTCAATATTATAGTATTTTTTTAAATCTAAAATTACTTATTGACCATAAAAATACTTTTTAATTTCTACACAATGAAGAAACACGATTGCCATTGCTTGACGAGATATAAATAATTATTATTTTATTTTTCAGATTGATGAAATCGCTTTATTGTAAAGAGTTCTTCTGTAATCAGCAAGAACACATACAAGAGGTGAAACTATTACGATTTTTGAATGCTAAAATAGCATTTCAATCTCAGCATTTTATTTTTTTCCTTTTTTTGCATTTCAGTACGAAGATTACTGGCGCATGAACAGAACGGACCGCATTCGCCTGGGTTACACGAAGGATAAAATGACCATTAAGTGCAAATTGAATGGAAGGATGGATATGGATGAAGATCAGTGTTATAAGTAAACTCCAGTTCTTGTAAAAATTTTGATATACAGGGTGTTTCAAAAATACGTGACCAAATTAAAAGGGCAGGTGAGGCATACAGAACCGATCGCATTCGCCTGGGTTACACGAAGGATAAAATGATCATTAAGTGCAAATTGAATGGAAGATGGATATGGATGAAGCCAGTGTTATAAGTAAACTGCAATTCTTGTAAAAAATTTGATATGCAGGGTGTTTCAAAAACACGTGGCCAAAATCAAAGGGTAGGTGATACATGCAGAAATAAGTCATTTTCGCAATAGAACATAGAGTCAGAAATGCAAAGGGTCTGTTTGTCATTGAAATAAGTAAACGAACCATATGAAATGCATAAAACAGATTGAATGGAATCCAAATTTGCAATGGCACAACAACACAGCTGCATGAATAATAACATTACATGTCTTAAGCGGCATGACGGATAAGATAATGGTCAACACGACACAGTGCCAAAAAGTGTTGGAGGAGAATGAATAAGTGTTTAAAGGACTTGCCGTATGTGGTGATACACACTTCGCACATAGTTATTCATGAAAATGGATGGTTGTGCCATTGAAAAATTGTGCCATTGCTTATAACATGCAGAGTTTTCTACCACATTGTACGAAACTTATAGAATACTTGATAATATGTAAAAGAAGAATTGTATTAAAATTTGAATTTAAAAAATTTGAATATTACAGGAATTATGAGCATTTGTAGTAAATACTGTGCTACTGCGCATGTGAGAAATATAGCGTAATTTTTTTCATAACTTCAGAGCCAGATATATAGGGTAACTTATATAAAAATTACAGTTCAATATCATTAATATTCAGAAAGATATTGGCATTTCGGTACAATTTAGAGAATCTAAATTATAAGGATCCATGCACAAAACTGAAATTTATTAAACTTGAATCTTCAAACAGTAATATTGAATTTTATAAAAGTTGAATATCCTGAACACCAATGTATATTTAAAAGTTAATTACAATTTCTGTTTGACGTATACTATACGTAGATTCAAATTTAAAAAATATCAATTTGTGCAAGAATCCTCATCAGTTAGCTCCTCTTAGAGTGCACCGAAATTCTCCTCGCTGCAATGCCGATATCTTTCTGAATACTTATGTTATTGAACTGTAATGTTTATATAAATTGCCCTATATATCTGGCTCTCAAGTTATGCAAAAAAGTACGCTACGTTTCGCACATGCGTAGTAAAAAGTTTTACTAAAAATGCTCCTATTTCCTGTAATATTCAAATTTTTACTTCAAATTTTAATACAATGCTTCTTTTACATATTCTCAAGTATTCTATAAGTTTCGAACAACAAAAGCTCTGCATGTTATAAGCAGAAAAAGAAAAAAAATGCTGAAAAATTTGGGATTTTTTTAAGAAAACCTTTATATCTTTCCGAATATTTGTGTTGTGTTTACGAAAATGCATATAAATTTTATGCACATCAAATATAACCATTGATGGAAGTTATATCTCATTATCAGCTTTCTGTAAAACAGTATGGGTCAAACTCCATTTTCGCCTTCATCCCTTTCTGGTAGCTACCCTAATTGGCCTCGTGATCGAATCTTCACTGTAAAATGTGAGTTCCGTCGATAGTGTGTCCCACGATTCTCAGCAACTGATTACGAGCCATAGTATCCATATTAACTCTAGAAACCTCTGGTCCAAACTGGTGTCCAAAAATTGTGCATTATTTTTGGACACCAGTGTATTAAATATTTGCATAGGATGTATACGCATATCTTTATATAGCAGATTTTTATTCGTACGAAAAAAATGTAAATTTATTGAAGTAATATCTAACTATTGTAGTGATCACGAGTTATCATTTAAAACTAATAGCAGAGTGACTATTGGCGAATCTTGCTAGGTAGGAAATTTATCCTAGAAAACGATAAGACACAGAGAGAAATGGACGGCTGTAGCAATGTAGAGCGTCACCGATTTCGTATAAAATGATACACAACATATTCTAATAACTTGATTAGAAGCCATGAAATTGCTGCTAACGCCAGACCCTTGAATACCGGTTAGGGTAATTACTGACATGAAATAAGTCGAGAAAATTATTTTCTGTTTTTCTACTTCATTATATCTCGCTGTTGCGCAACTGACTGGCTAAAACACAAGTTATCTATATATTTAAAATAATTGGCAAAACCAGGTTATCAGTACCTCAGCTCCAAGTGCTGGACCGATTTCGATAATTTGTCTTTTATTTAGAAGCGTATGAAGTCTAGATATGTCATCAATGATCGCCTGCCCCCACCCACCATTTTCGAGAGAAATCGGAAAAATACTTCTCCACCGCACATACTCTATAAGAAAAAAATCTCCAGACAGTCTCTCAGCCCCAACCACTGGACCGATTTCAACAAATTTTATTTACTATGAATGTTTATAACGTCTAGATATGTCATGAATGGCCACCTACCCACCACCACACTTTATTTTTGAGATATATCGCAGAATTAAGCTTTGGCAGATTCCTTCAGCTTCTACAGTCACCAATTCTCCAATGTATTTCGCAGGTTGCAAGCACAGCCACAGGTTATTAACATTACGGGCGAATAGCTGGTTGCCAAAGGTGGCTCGTATTAATTATTTTTCATCTATCTTAAATATAACTTTTATAAATCGTTTCTTGTTCTAGTTTCGAGAATCGAGAGATTTGCATTTCTCCACACGTTGCTATGTCTCCGGTATATGTTCAGGTAACTTTATAATAAATCGATGACGCTGTACACTTTTGCAATTGACTATTTTGCTCTATCCGTCATAGTTTTTGAGATAAAATTCTGTATTTACAAGAAACCCTGAGATAAGTCTCCAAAGACTGGGCATGTCCACTTAATTGTAGGTAGTCTTTAATTTCACAACTCTAACTTTCTTCGCTCGAGGAAATCGCGAGATCATCAGACCCACAAAAAGCTTCATTCTATCCGACCATTGATAAATTTGTGGCCAATTGTCCCAATGCGGATGATGCTAATTGAATTCGGCTCCGCATTGGTCATACCGGTTTCACCTTTTATTTAGTGAATGGTGCCCTGCTCTTACTACATGCCAAGTGGACCTTACTGTTTATCATGTTTTAATTGAGTTCTCAGTATCAGTAAACATTAGGACCTGGTGGGAGTACGTCCCCATTCAGATATTTTTACATTTTGAAAAGCCAGTGTCATTTTTTTCTATATAGAAATAGCCTAGTTTTTAGAATATCTTAATCCAGTGGATTTGCCATTTTGTTTTAAACTATCAGTTTACGATTTTACATTTTTATTCTGAATTATAAAGAAAGCATTTGCTCCAAATTCGCTAGCTGCTGATTTCCCCATGATTCAATTTTCTACCTGACACTTGGTGCAGCATGGCCAATACTGGATCTGTTGCCGCAAAATCACACAACAGCAACATCATACTCCGTTCGAGAATAATTTCGGTGCATGAAGGTAGACTGTAGAGTGCTCATTACAGTTCATAAAATATTGTAAATTTGCAATTGCCCTTAAAAGAGCATTGTATATTTGCTTGTTTTCTGAAAGCAACTTAAGAATAAAAATTTTAACTTTTTTTGCATTAAAAGTGATTATTGCAGTGTGCATAAGTATGCAAAAGTGATATTTGCATATATGTTATTTTGACTTTTCCATTTGTAGACACTTCCGTCTCTATCATAATGCAGAGCACGGAAATTGCTTCACCTTCAATGCTCAGTGGAATATGGCGAATCACAAAATGCTATATGCGTATGAATCTGATATGTGGAACAAGCCAACTGGTAATGTTTGAGATGTACAGGGTGTCCCAAAAAGATCCGTAAAACTTCAAACTTTTATTTAAAAAAAGAATGAGTCTACAACAAGAGTTTTGCAGCTATGAACAGAACATCTCAAAAAGTTTTTTCACCGTCTGTTTTTGGTCTTGGATGGCGTTGCACGGTACACAACGACTGATCTTTTGAAAATGGCGTTTCCCGAGAAGAAAGCGCAATGTGTTCTGGGTTATGTCATAGATGTTGTGTACCAAATAGAAGTACACAATGTTTAAGCAAATGATCCAAGTTGCTATAGAAACTGTTGATTATCGCATGCTGCAACGTTCCTGGATGGAATTACTATATCGTCTCTACTTTAGCCATCCTACGAAGGAATCACATGTGGAACTTTACTAAGACGGTAAAAAAATGACGGGATCTCTAAAATAAGACATTAGTTATGTTTTTAACATATGTAGTTACTGAGATATAGAGGATCTCTCATACCAAGTTTTGTGGCGTTTTGGCGTGTGAATCAATTTCCTTCCTGAGACCCAAATGGGAGGAACAAGCCCAAGGCAAAAAAAAAACTTTTTGAGTTGTTCTGTCTATAGCTGCAAAAATTTCTGTTTTAGACTTATTAATTTTTTAAAAATAAAAGTTTGAAATTATACGGATATTTTTGGGATACGCTGTATTTCATTGATTGCTTTTGTTTTTTCCATGCAAGTAAAACTTTATATACTAAAATGTTATAGAGAAGCTTCGTTTAATAATTAACAATTCATCAATCAAACTTCACGAAACTTCATTTCTAATGGAGGGGCAAAATTTTACATAATGTATTATGTTGTTTTATATGTAGTGCGCGAAAAATTAGTTATTAAATATGACTCATGTATTAAATACAAAGTTATTGGTAGTGTTTGATGTCTACGTCATTTTTTGAAAGGGCTTTTTATTAAGAAAGGCAGAATTGAGATGGATTATGTGCATACATATTACATTACGTATAGAACCGAGCTGATCAGAGAGAGTTGTTTTTGAAAATCATTACTAAATTTACTGTTAATACAAATGTTTGTATCCATAATGTTTTCTATAGACAACAACAGTATCTCAAAATATGTAGAACTGCACAAACGCGCCCAGTTCCGCTCGCCGAATGAAATGTATGCAAAATTTCATATAATGTATTCAACAAAAATATATTTCATCAAATTTACTCTTCATAGCTCATTCAATTCAATTTCAATTCTCATCCATTTTCTTGTATGATTTTGTTCATAGAACTGCTGTTAGATCTGGACGTCCAAACTGAGGAGTATCTAGATGATCACAAGACGCCGTCTGTCCTGATATATGTTCATGATCCAAGATTTTATCCTGATTTTGATTCTGAGGCAGTGAAAGCAAGAGCTGGTCACTTCTACAGTGTTGGAATGCGAAAAGTAATTCATTTTTAACTGTAATTTTTACTGTTACTATTTTAATGAAGCGGCCGAATCCAATTCAGTATAAAAAAATTCCTCGGAATTCGGTCGGCGATGCTAGATTTCTCTTGTCCGGAGATATAAGGAAAAGAACATTTCACTTCTCCCCCTACATCTGTCATCCTAATGTGCATAAGAATGAATGGTACCTTTAAAAGGCCATATTTTCTAATAGTGGTTTAATAAAATGACTTAGATATTGAGATCAATTTTAAAAAAGAAATTCATTTAGCTTATGAGATGGCATTATTTTTTGTTAATTAATTTTATTAGTTAATAATTAATTACCAAGTCAAGACACTTCTTTATGGTTTGAGATAAGAAACTGGAACATTCAGGTTTTTGTTTCATCAAAACATTTGGCGAGAACTTGCGCCAAACTTAAAAAATGCATTGAAAAATTGATGAATTTGGTGGGAAGTATTTTCCTTATGAAGAGTTAAAGCTTTCGCGACTGTTGCACTGGACCATTTATTGAAAACTAGCCGCCTACGGCTATAATGTATTCACAAAGTATTTTGATTGAACTCTGAAATTTATCATTCATAATACTTCGAATAAAAAAAAGACTTTTATTTATAATTCTGAAATATATCATTAATACCTATAAAACAAATAAATAATTTCCTTTTTATTTGCTTGTGTCAACTGAAACGAGTTTAAATTCTTTTTCACAGACCACAACTAAGCTTCTACCTCTGCCGTATCAGACTAACTGCACAAAGTACAGCGCCATGCCTTGGGTGAACAGGAACAAAGGAACCCTCACACCAAAGGTATACAAAGGGAGATTTCTTTATCACAATCTGCTTTTTCACTTTCTCGTATACGCAGTATTCAAAGACAAAGTATTGTAATCGTCAAAAAATTCGAATTCGAGAGTTTGACGAATCGCCACGTTTTAGACCTCCCTGAGTCCGAAAAACACAATTTTGGAATTATGTCTGTCTGTCTGTGAACAAATGCTGGAAGTGGCAGGAAGGGAGGTTGTCCTACTTCGAGTGCGCTAACTCATATGATGAAGCAGTGGCGAATCCAGGGGGTTTCGGGCTACAGCCCCCCTCCCCCCAGAGCCAAGCCAGAATTCTTGATTTAAACATCAGTGCAACTGTTTTTTCATAATTTCTCTCATAAAAAAATAATAAAAACGTTTCAACATTGCTTTCAAGCTTGACAGGCTCGAAAATTTTCCTACTTTTGCAGTCATTCCACTTGTACCTGTAGCTTTGACACGGTCGAAGACATTTTTTGGCTAGTTATTTCACTGCAATTTTTATTAAATTATCGAAAGTATTGTATTGTTTTTTATGATTCTTATTGTCAGATGAGTTAGTCTGTAAAGTTAAAGAGTTTTGGTTTACTTTAGCCTTGAGGTTTGACATTCGTCACTACGATACAAAGTTTTCATGACCTCAGCCCCCCCCCCTCCCCAGACCGTAATCCTAGATTCGTCATTGCGATGCAGCTCTGATTTTGAGTAAGTTGCATCATGTGCAGTTGAATTTTAGATGATCTTTCGATCAAGTTATTCAGAGACAAATTTTTACTTTCTCGTATATGAAGTATACAAAGAGAAAGTATTGTAATCGTCAAAAAATTCGAACTTTAGAGGTTTTGACGAATCTCCACGTTTTAGATCTCCCCGAGTCCGAAAAACACAATTTTGGAATTACGTCTGTCTGTGAACACGATAACTATAAAACTATTAGAGCTACGGGAATGAAATGTGGTATGTTCTCTTTACACATAATTTGTAGGTTTATATCAAAGTTTGGACAAAATCCGTCTAAGGGAAGTCTGTCTGTCTGCGTTCATGTGAACACTATAACTGATAAACTTGAATAGCTATATAGATAAAATTTGATGCACAGTTTTATCATCAGGAATATAGGTCCGTATCAAATTGTGGACCAAATACGTCAAAGGGTTGACTGTCTGTCTGTCTGCAAAATCGCATACTTCTGAACGCCATAACTCCTAAATACAACTACTTAGATAAATGAAATTTGGTATGTGATCTTCTAACCCTAATGATAGATATGTGTCCAATTTTCATTTCAATCGGTTAAAACAAAGGCATTGAAATTGCATATTAGACTTTCTTTATCTAACAAGGTCAAATTGTGTATTGGCGCTACTCGTGACCTTCGAAATCGCGCCACTACTAATACCCTGCTTTCGACTTACGCGCGCGCCAAAAGAAACTTTTGGATAGTCGTAGTATTCTCGGTTAGAGGTTCGCCATTTTTATTTGAGCGGAGGGAAGGGGAAATGAAAGCTTTTTGGTAAGTATACGAGAAAGTTTAGGGAAGACCACTCGCGCTGTTTTCAACAAATAATAATTTATGCCTATTTATTAATTTTCCCAGATGTGTACACAAGAATGCTCAAGATCCCTCCAGCTAAAAGCGTGTAAGTGTGTGTCATCAAATCTAACACTGGTCTTCGAGGATTCACCGTGCGAAGGAAAGAAAGGTACCGTAGTGATGATTTATTGAACTTGAATTGTGAGTTTCTCCCCAGAAAATAAAAACTTCTAGAGATTAATATGTACTTGAAAATAGGTTGAATAATGTATATGGATAGTATTTATTATTTATAGTATTTGGAAGGGAATCGGAATGTGAAAACTGAGAAATCTATTATTGCTTGGAAATGGGACCGTAGTCTTTTTTCTTCACTCTTGAAAATAAAGTAAATTAATAGTAATTGTCTATACATGTTTTCTTTGCGAAACAACAGACAAAATATCTGTTTTCGAAATTCAATTAACGAAAGGTTTTAGTATTGTTTTTTAAATGCTTTACTTTTTTTTTTAAAAAATACAGTTTTCGAATATAACAATATCTTGAAACCGATTATTGTGGCAACAGCTTCGTCCTGCGTACGCTGTCTACCTTGCTCATGCGTAGTGGAGAGCTGAGTACTATAAAGGCTCAAGCATCATCTGTCATCTCTCTCTTTGCTCTTGCACTTGCTTTATGATCCTGTTGTCGACATGTTAATTATCATCTACCTTACTTTTACTTTTATCTTGTTAAGTTTATTAAAGTTATAATTGTTATCAAGAGTTAGCTTCTTCAGTGTTGCGTGATGCTTCCTCACACCTGCACGAGCCAGTACATACATGCATACTTGTCAACGGTGGTTTGTACCTTATAAGTTACCTTGCCTAACGAGGTGCAGTAGCTACTCTTTGTTGCAGTAACTTAAGTAAATTATTGCCCTAGTGCTATAGACATAAGGATAACAAGTTAGCCTACTGGCCACCGCATCGATTCAAAGTAGCATCCTTAACATTTGGTTTGCTAAATGGAATGGAATGAGAAAACTGAGAAATCTATTATTGCTTGGAAATGGGACCGTAGTCATCTCACTTTTGAAAATAAAGTAAATTAATAGTAATTGTCTATACATGTTTTCTTTGCGAAACAACAGACAAAATATCTGTTTTCGAAATTCAATTAACGCGCGGTTTTAGTGTTGTCTTTTGAAATGCTTTAATTTTTTTTAAAAAATTCAGTTTTCGAATATAACAAGATCTTGAAACCGATTATAATTTAATGATAGAATACATTAACGAATCCAGATATATCCATGACTAACAGCTAGTAAAAATTATTTTTTAATTTAGTTTTGTTGTGTTAGCTTAAAGTACGAGTTTTGAAGCTATGTCAGCAAATTATAACGCCAGAACCTTCGCAAATTAAAAGAGCAAAAAGCGTGTGCATATATGGCTAATATCGAGTGGCCTCTAATCTGAGACCTACGGATACTTAAAAAATAAATTATTCTGACTTAGTGCGTGAAAAAGTTTACTTATAAGAATATTTCCTTGGAATACAATAAAAAACCCTCACCGACCCATCCTACTCAAAAGGGGTGTAAGGCAGTAAAAGGCACGTTGGGGAAACCCCTCAAATATTATAGTCAGCATAACATCCGACGGAAAACTGAATATAACTTTTCTCTAAAAACAGTTATAATTGATAAAATATAACGAAAATTAAATTAAATATTAATAGCAATTAAATTAAAAATTAATTAAAATTCTTTTGCATTATACAGAAAGGCGCATATGCAGCTGCTTCTGATTTTATACAAGAAACAAAATTAGAACTTCAAAAATTAAGTTAAAAATTATAAAAAAATAAACATTAACAAAATATTAATAAAAATGACAACAATACACCTTTTATGCGCGCTAATGCAGCAGCATTATGTGATTTCATCGTCAAAATATTCCAAGAAATTTATAAACAGAAATAAACGTATTTACAAACAGAAATTATCAAATAATCAAAACACAAATAAGAAAATTAGAAAAAAATACAATTAGAATGAAAGCAAAATGGAAGAAAATTGGAAAAGAACTCAAATTGCGATTCTTCCTCAGAGGCCACACGCCACTGTAGTTCTAAAACAGGACAACATTTTCTGAATAAAGGAATGACCATTAGTCAAAAATTATTCCTTTATGTGGCCTGAATTTTGTCCAGCATCTGAAAATAGGATAAAAGGAAAAAAAAACTTAACAGATACCTTTACAACAGAAACCAAACTGCAAAAAGTCACCCTCTTTCAAAACAAACGCTCTAGACAAAACTTTTCGAGATATTCTAGAAAAACGAAAAAGAACACCAGAAAACGCACATAGGCTTCTGATGATCGGTAGCCATTGCGTATGGAAATCTCTTGCTGTAGCAAATTTAGGACGCTGTAATGGTACGCCACCTATCTCATATTTTTATTTGCTCTCTCATTTAGAAGAAGAAATGCACTTGTAACATCATTAGTTTTTTTTATTTTATTAATTTTTGAAATATGTGCAATTATTTTATAACCACCTGTTTTTCTCTTTTCGTGACGATTTTTCTGATTTATTTATTTTGCTTTCACAGAACTTCCGTGGTGAAGGTTCACTTCCGTTTTACAGTAATATTTAAATTTAAGCAGTCGCCAAATCCAATTGGATTCCACATCAAGCGCCAAGTTCGAATCAGTTCTTTCTTGAGTACACAAAGCGCCAAAAAGAGATATAAAAAATAATTATGGTAACCTTGCCACAAAATTAGGCTCTTATTTTAAGTAAACATTGAGAGATAAAACAATAGGAACATTAAATTTAATATTTTCAAAGTATTTTTAAGCTATAACATCAGAAAACTCTACTTTAAACATTAATTAATATCTTGAGACAGAGTGTTGAAATTTTGAAGCTTCCCATTCACTTAACATTATCACCGGAAGTTTTGGGGTAAGGCGGAAATCTTACCTTACCGCAAATAAACAAAACAGAAAACTCGTCTATAGTGAACACATTTGTGCGCATAGAAATCTTGAATAAATGTGGTTGTTGGGTTACTTAGGCGTGAGGGAATAGTTGTAGGAAATAAAGATTAATCAAACTATTCAATATATTTACATTTAGGAATCCGGTTTCAAATATTTTATGTAACTTATCTTAATAAAATTATTTCTGTTCAAATATGGTATTTTTCAGCATTCTGTGCAGAAGATATTGAGAAATCTACGATGGATTTTTGTAGGACTCTTTGCCGTGTTCCGTGCGAGTAAGTCATTAATTGAGTTTGTCTTATTTAAAATGTGAAGTGATTATCTGCATAAAGGGTGTTTTTTAAGCTGACAGTACTCAGAGCCTTCTGATTCGATCTATCAGTTGAAATGCCACCAAATTTGGTAGGAGGACTAAAGAAAACATGGGGGAAAAGATTCCGTGAAATAAATTAGTTCCGAAAGTCGTCGATAGGGGGAAATGTGGCGCTGTTGTAGTATACACAACTGCGAATTAGACAAAAGAATTACAAAAGAAAAAAATCAGTGCGAAACCGCTTTAATACAGCATATGAACTGCCCCAAAGGTTTACAGAGAAAACTTACAATGCGCCATAGCACCAGACCTCTTTCAATGCGACCACCCTTCTCGTAGACCACACATTGCGTTCTGTACAATTTCATCTCTGTAACCCTTTGGGGCAGTTCATTTGCCGTATTAAAGCAGTTTTGTACTGAAATTTCTTTTCTGTAATTCATTTGTCTAATTCTCAGTTGTGTAGGCTACAACAGCGCCAGATTTCCCCCATCGCCGACTTTATGGACTAATTATTTTTATCAGGAATCTTGTTCAAGTCGTCAATAATCACCCAATCAAATCAAATTTGGTGGCACTTCTGCTGATAGATCGAGCTACAGAATACTACGAGTAGTGTCAGTAAAAAAACCCATTCTGTAAGAGAAAGTCACTCACTGACTCATCACAAAATCTCCCAAACAACTAGGCTAGGAAATTTGGCTGGTGGTTGATTTTTGGAGCGTAGGTTTTTTACTAAAAAATGATTTTTTGAAATATTAATTAGAATTTTAGTTAATTAAAAATTACCCCAAATTTTAGCCTTTTTCTTCAGTAACTTCGGTCCATATTATTGCACAATAACCATTTTTACATCATCCTAAATTTTTAAAAATTAGCTTCTCTATGACACTAACTTCATTACTATGCAGTTATCTGTTTAGTTTTAATTAATTTTTTTTTAAATTTCAAAATGTTTTCCACCACAATTTTTAACAATACTGTAACGAGTGTTAGCAACTCAACTCCAACAAAAAAGCAGACGATTAAAAGTTACCGTCGCTAAGTAACGGAAAATTTATTTGTTGAATTATCTTTTACTCTTATTATGCAAAATTTTTCTTTATAATTGTCATTGGAGAAAAATATTTTTGTAGAAATAAAAAAAATTAGTTATATTGAAATGTGAGAATATTCTCTTCTTATTTACCTATACTTAAATTCTTTAATTGTTCTCACCTGCACGAATTTCTTCTTTCTTTTCAATTCTTATACGAATAGTTTCTGATTCCATGTATTTTGTTTACATCTGCGTTCAACATACTGATTAACTGGAATAATGTCAGTAATTTGTTTTAGTAAATTATGGTTCTCAAAGTCTTCTTATCCGTAATTTGAACATTGGATATTCCAACTTAATCTACTATGTTAACTAAATTTACGAATAAATAATAATTACGAATTTTTTGTTTTTTTTGGCCAGTCCGTCGCAGCCTACCCAGAGGGTGTAAGTAACTAACACGGATAGGCGGGGAGTGTAAAATAACAACAAAACAGAAAGAAAAAGCATTACCTCAAATTAAAAAACATCACAACAAAACTGAATTACACTGCGCAAAAAGTAACAACAAAAGCAAAAGTTTTAAACAACAAAACAGAAGACAAAGGAAGTGACACAAAAGTTCATGAAACAACCTCAAATAGTAAAACAGGAAACAGAAGACAAATAAAAATTTTTTTTTGTTAATTGTCTTCCAATTTGCAACAGCAGACAATTATGGATGTAATAATTGTTGTGATTAAGGGATAACAGATCCCTTGCAGAATAGTAAAAATACGTGGCGACAGCACGTGCCTCTTCTCCTTCTTCGCCCAGGGCCAGACCTCTTCTCGTTTTCTGTCTTAATGCCTGAAATTCGGGCTGAAATTGTGAGTCATGTGTCCAACAATTAGCAAAAGTTCAAGTTCCTTACTCAGCAGCGGTTCGGGGCTCCTTATGGCACTAAACGCCAGTACCAAACCGAAATATCAAAGTCTGAGTTGTCTACTAATCAAAAACTACGCTTCTATATTTATTATAATGTTTAATATAAAAGTATTTTTTACATTAAACCTTTTAGACATGAAAGTATTTTTATCCCAAGCTACAAGGTACCAATAATAACCAACACTTCTGCAATAATGTGTTAATATGCAAAAGACGTCGCGGGTATCAGCTACTTTTATCAAAATTGGTTTGTGTACATGAGTAACAGTGCTAGGCACTTCTGCTCAGTCTCAATAGCTAGTTTTATATATAGGAAACATTAATGAAAACAATACAGAACGAGATTTCTCGATTAGGAGAAAAATAAACAGTCTATTGTAGGTTCTGTTCTTTGTAACTTTTTATTTGCAACATTTTTCGCAGTTCTGCCTGTTAAATTTTGCTCAAATGTTGTACGACTTTTATTATTTTTCTCAATGTCTTTTAATATTTTTTTATTATCAAAATATAACATTCCTTAAGGTATTCGCTAGTGTCCCATTGATTCTTGTGAGATACTTTATGAAGTAAATATTTTAACTTATGAACGAAACAGAAGTTAACTTGTACATAAAACAAAAAATTTATCATCGATTAAAGATATGATTAGAAGAATCATTATTTAATGCAGGACCACAGCAGGCGCAAAACTATGCTGCTTTCTCAATAATTTACACATAAATGCATGCTACTGATGTTGTGTCTCAAAATGTTCGATTAACGTAATTTTTTCCGCTGTATTTTGACATACACGAGTAATATACATAATTTTTCCTGAAACGAAATGAACGAAAAAAATGATGAACAATAACACATATAACAGGATTACATAAATTATTCGTTCCGCATTGCCTCACTATTCAGTTATAAAAACTTTCTAGAATATATTCTTTCAAGTTATATATTATTTCTAATTTTTTGTGAAATGTGACAGAAAAACTATTGCATAACGCAGTTAAAAATACGATTAAGCTGAAAATTTCTCTTAGAGTTAATACATATTATATTATAGTATTGACTATAAAGTGGAATTATTTTAAGAACAAAACGATTTTACGGATTGATTTTTATAAATGGTGTCATTTTTGAACATTTGAACACCACACTTTGCGAAGTTTTGCATAGTATTATCAGCAAATAAATTAATTATAATATCAAAAACATCAATATTTCCTTTCTTTGATTAATTAAATTATTGATCTACACATTTTTCTAATCATTTTATACAATATAATCATCAAAATGTTTTTAGGAGAAAGACGTTTGAATCTGCCGTCGATTCTTCAGTATGGCCTAGAAAAAAACAAGTAAGTTCTCTCTCATTACATATCATTTTTTAAATACAATCTCGAAATATATTCATATGTATGAAATTAAATATTTATCTTGATGTTTTAAAATATGATTCTTTATATATGATTCTTATGATAAGTTGATGGATGTGATCTAAAGTGATTAAGGAGGCAGTTTACTTCTTAGAATTCAAATAAAGAATAGTAATACAAAATTTTAGGCATTTTCAGTTTTATAAGTGAAGTTTTTATTCAATATATACCATATCCCTTAAAAGCCCAGTGTTATCTTTAAGCAACGTACCAAATTTTGTCTTCTAACATCTTGAGAGTAAGACTGAAGCTCTAATGTTGCCAATAGGATGCATATTGAAATTTTTATTAAATCAATTTACAGCATAGAGATGGCAGCCTGAGTGCTGATAAAAAAATATATAAATAATTGGATGTTTTTCACTTGAGGCTGCATCTTTTAGGTTTGTTTGTACGCTTGAGAATAACTTATTTTATTCTACAATGTTGAAGGAATTTCCTTATCCGTATTATTATTTATTAAAATTCATCTGCGATTGACATTATAGAATTTTATCAAGGATTTTTTTTGAAATAAAGCCCAATGTTGTTAGTTGGTAACAGACTGTTTTTAGACATAAACCATACTTAAAACAAAATAAGATTTTTAAAGTATTTTTCCCATGTTTTTTTCACGAAATGAAAATAAAAAAAAAACATTTTAAAATCAATTTTAAAAAAATCGGGCTTTTAAGAGATATAATATCAAAGCTATGCCGAGAATTCGTCTCTTCTTAAAAAATAGCAAACACTGAATGAAAGCATTAATAGAATCATTTCCATTTAGACCTGGAATCATTCGTCTAAAGGAATACGAATAAGTGAATTTTTGGAATAGAATAGAATTAAACTTTCTCAAGACAAACAGAATCACAAAAAAACCAAACGTTGAACATTCAAACTACATCTGAATGAATGTTGCTGGTCGAAAACAAAACAAAAACAGAATATCATATATTCTTTTTTCGTTGTTAAAGCATTCTATAATTAAATAAAACGGTTTAAAAATAAGAATTCAGATTGCAAGAAATGTAAATAAATACAAGAAAAGAAATAATAAATATTAAAACTTTACATGAAAGAATATTCTTAGACTTAATCTTAAAAATACAATGGAGAAAATCGTCTTGGGATGTCTTAGGAAAGAAACAGTGCGTACAAGTGTATGGGCAAGTTTGTATATATGGGCAAGTTTTCTATAATGTTCATTTGCGATAAAGTAGAACTTTCTCTATATCCACCTACCTCCGGTGTTAATGCT
>BGPR01016745.1:0-33922 GCA_013235015.1 Araneus ventricosus | reverse complement strand
TGTTTATTAGTTTTAATGAGACAGCATGGGACATATCTTTTACATTTTGAGTTAAATTTGAAAAAGGGTTTTATAAAAATAGCTGTATTCAGACACATTTGCTTAGACTTTGTTTGCTCATTGCCCCCCACATTTAAACCAGACCAGGTGATGAAGATGACTGAAAGATTACTATGCAGAAATTCAAAAGGAAAAATACTGTTGTATTCTGCATGATTCATTTCACACTTTTAAAGTTTTTGAACTATTTTAAAGATTAAATTTTCATCAGAGTTGTTCAGGTTTTATGTTGCATGAAAATATGACATTCCATTTTCATGAACTCTAAATAATTTTATCGCATTACAAATCATAACCAGTTTCAGTCGTCTTGAACTCTGTAATTTCTGTAAAATTTGATATTCCATGTTGATTAATATCTGTAATAAATTTTCTGTTAAGTATCCTGCCTATTACGTGTGGGAGTTTTTATATATATAAATATAGGAGAAAAATCAATTTCTATAAGCCTCCATTTCTACGTTTAATGTAGTACTGTTTCATATGCTGTAGCACAAAAATATTTTATTTCATATGTTAAATGTTCTCTCTAGCCTACTTTGCAGTATGATTTTGTTTGAAAATCAACAGAATATTTATTACCTGCAAACCTCCTGCTTACCTAACCTCCTTGCCTTTTTTTCTGTTTTAATCAATGATGTTCTAAACTTAGAATCTGTAAAATTAATTTAATAAGTTCATTTTTCCGTTTGACTGCTTTGACATCACTAACCCTTTTGCATTTACATCATTTAAATAAGTGTTTGAAAAGTTTTGTTGTGAAATGCTTTGCTTGTTATCAGTAGGTTTGTTTGGTTGAATTATATATATATATTTTTTATCTGTCCTTGAGAGTAGTATGAATGTTGCTTTGCTGTATTTTAGGGATGTAACGAATGGTGATTTGGCCGAATGCTGAATATTCGACCAAAAATCAGGCCGAATAATCAAATTTTTAATGAAAAAGATTAAAGATTAATAAAATTTACCTTTTTATTTTTATTGATTTTATTAAATACTAACACCTAATGTATTTTTTATAGTATTTTAAACACTTTAATTCTTACAATAAGAAAATGTGGCTTTCGTAAATCTAAATAATTATAATAGTATAATTTTATCTATAGATATACAAGATTATATTTTTAAGATTTTTATTTATTTATTTTTTGAAAATTTATTAAAACCTAAAAAAAAATTTAAAAACTTACTTGTCATCCTTTTTATCTTTCACTTAGCTATAACAAATTTCTTTTCTTGAAGTCAGAATGTTATTTCCTTTAAAATATATTCTTCACTTCTATTTACTACCCAGTGAAACCTTTCTCCTTTTCTTTAGAAGTTATTTAACAGTCACTCAATAATGCTCAATCTTCCTCCTTAATTCAAAATGAGATACTTCCTAGAATAGCCCTGTGAGTGTTAGTAGAAGAAAAAAATAAAACTTTTTTGAAATTATTTCCAGCAAACTTCTTTTAATGTAGCTAGAAAAGAATAATATTTAAAGAGAAATATATATAAAAAAAAATTAAAGGAAAAATTGAAAGAACCGACATCCTGTAATCTCAAAAAGAATTCCTGCATTCTCAAAAAGAATATCCTAAAGAGAAATAAATAAAAAATGCAAGAACTAATAAATTAAAGCACAGGATGTGAATAATAACGGATGGAAAGAAAAAAAATTGGAAAAACAGACAAAATGACTATTTTTTAATATAATTTATGCAGCATTAGTTTCCTCTTGTGCTGATCCATCACTGTGTCAAATTTAGTCCTGGTGCAAATAGGAAGTGAGTGATCATGAGTTTATTTAGCAAGAAAAGTTGGAGATTCTTTGAGCAGCAAACCAAATGATGAAACTAGAGTGGAATGCAAACTATGTAATTGTATGTTATCAAGAGAAGGCATAAAGAAAAGAGCTACAACAATTTCATTGATAAATTATTTAAAAAACAAACATCCCAAGCATTATAAGGAACTAAATGAGGAAAGTAGCTCAAATGCTAAGAATAATTCATTGGAGACAAAAGACATAACCCAAGGCATTAAAAGGAAATAAGAAACTTTGGAAGGAATTTTAGAGAAAAAAAAAAGAAACTTTGGGATATGAATGATCACAGAGCAATGAAATTGCATAAAATTGTAGGAGAAATGATCGCTTGTGATAATCAGCCATTTTCTTTTGTAGAAGTCTTGGGTTTTATCAAATTAATGAGAGAAACATAACCAAGATATAAAATTCCATGCAGAAATTATTTGCAGGATACTGTGTTGCCAAGTATGTATGAAGATTGCTAGGAGAAGATTTCATCTGTACTAGCAACAGCACAGGAGATTTCTCTTACTTCCCACCTCAGAAAGCAATCATTCCAAATAACTGAAGAAAACTATCATAAAAGTAAATATCAATTATTAATTGGAAACATCCCGGACATTCTAACCATTTCTAAATGGACTGGTAACCGAGTACAAGATAGATTAATTGCTCGTATTATTAGCAAAACTTTTATAACCCCAGGTCTTCTTTCTAGATTCAACCTCCATCCCGATCCTTTGTGCAGAGTATGCAACGAAATAAATGACATCTCTCACATTCTACTAAGGTGCCAAAAATATGCATCTGTTAGAGTTACACTCTGGAGAAAATTAAATATAGTTTCTGCAAACATCACTTATGATGTACTTTTGTCTCATGTTCTCGTCAACAAGAATCAACTTCTCATCTTTGTTCAAACTCTGAAGTACTTCGACATTGATTAGCTGCATCCATTTGGCAACAAGTGTTTCAGTTTCATTGTTGTTCTCCATTTCATCGTCCTGTGAATTACCACTGGGATTGATTTAATACTGTCAAGGACTGTTTTAATCTCTGCTATGGAACTACCTGCTCAGGTTTTTCTGGACCAATTAGCACTGCATCTAACTGGAAGTAGGGGATAATAGCCATTGTTGCTGCAAATCCCGTAACACAAATTCAAGTTCAAAGTTTCTCTTACTTCAGATATTTGGACCAGTTCTGTGAAAGAATCACAGCTTTATAAATGTGTGTTTTACTCATTATGATGCTGTTCTTAGTGTGAAAGATTTTCCTTGCCCTCATACAGGACAAGCTATTAATGACATACTCAAGGAAGTGTGCACCGAATGGAATTTGAATAAAATTCTTGTTCTGGGTGTAGTAATATTGAAAAGGGCCTAAGAATTGTAAATAATTCAGTCTGAATGGTGTTTTCTACATTTGTTTGCATTTAGTAGTTAAAGATGCATTATCTTCACAAAGAACAATAAATGATCTTATTGCAACAGCTAGAAAAATTGTTTGCCATTTCAACCATTCATCTGTAGCTTGTTCTAGATTTAAAGGTATACAGATTAAGAAACTTAGCATTCCAGAGAAAAAAATGTATCCAAGATATATCAACTCAGTGGAACAGCACATTTTGTATGCTAGAACGTTTGAATGGTCAAAAATTTCGGTTTCCTTATATATGGCCGAATATGGAGATATAAATAATTTAACTGGAAATCAATGGATGCTTGTGGAAAAGCTTTTAAATTTGTTAAAGTCTTTTGAAGAAATAAGAAGATAAGTCAGTTCCACAAAATGCTTAATTTCTGTGGTTATACCAATGATTAAAACTTTGAAATTATACCTCTCCAAGTCAGGAGACAATTTTTTTGATGTTGGAACAGTAAAAGATGTTTTATGCAAAATTTAGATAAACAATTTTCATTATTTGAAAATAATGAGAATTATCTTATTGTGACAGCCTTAGATCCACGATTTAAATTTTCTTAATAAAAGAAAAAAAGTGTTAAAAGAAAGCTCATTTCATTTATGGAAACGTTGGATATCAATTTTACAGTGAACGAAACGACTTCAGATGTTAGAATCGCTGATAAGAAACCCTCTTCATTTTGGGATTGCCTCACAGAAATAAAGTCATCATTGTAGAACATGATACCGACAAATACAGAAGAAAATTCTGTAGATAAATCAAAAATATTAGAAGTAAATTCCTATTTTGATAAAGAACTTCTGATAGGTAGGATGGAGTGCCCACTTAATTGTTGGAAAAAAAATGTCCAAGACTTTACATCATAATTTCAGGCTTTACAATAATAAATAATATGTAACATTATTAAATATACTTATGTTCTATGTAACTTAAAATTGAGTAAATGTTGTTTTTTATAATAAATATACTGAAATGTAATTCTGGAATATTCTTTATTAAATATATATTTTAAAAAATTATTATCCTGAACTAGAAGATTTTTGCCAGTCTAAGACGTACTTTTAGCCCTCCAAACATATCTCGTATCTCATTTTCACAGATTTACTTATGAAAGTTATAGTATAAAATCCATTTAAAAAAAACATGAAAAATAGAACTGATGAATCTATTGACACTAACCTTCCTTTAATAATAACCTTACTTTTTTACTTTCGTTTCGTCCGAGTAAAAATAAGGCAAAGTCCACTAACAGAAGAAAAAAAATGCATTACCAAATACAAAATTAATAAATACGGAAAGAAAATAATAAAAAAGAAATAAAACTGTTAGCATGGCTCAATTTATGTGTTAAAAAACACCATGAATCAATTGCCACAAACTTTTGTTTTCATAAATATCTTTACTGAGGCAAAAAGAAATGAAACAGATCAAGTCATTTTTTTTTTTGAAATTTATTCCAATACAGCATGAATAAAAAAAAACTGTCTGAGTTCTTTGACGCCGTAACAGAAATCGGATTTGGGCGTTTGTTAGTGGAGAGCAAAGGGGCATGTTTATTTATAGGCATAGACAGATCGTTTGAATCTGTTTGGCACGTATCCAAACCAATTCACGTGACAGTGTTACTTCAATATGTGTCTTTTTATATATATTAATTTTTTTGGCCAAATATATGTTTAGTATTCGACAAAAGGGCCAAAGATTATTGTTCTTGCATCATAATTGCAGGCTTTACAATGATAAATGACATGTAAAATTATTACATACATTTACATACTATGCAACTTAAAACTGACTAAATGTTAGGAGATTTTTTTTGGATAAAAAATGCAATGAAATATAATTCTGAAATATTTTTTGTTTTATTATTTAACTAGCCACCTACGGCGACCAGCTGGTTCGCCAGTCTTTTATTAATAGAAATAAGGCAATTAAGGCTGACATTTTCAACATTTCAATTTTTGTAAGCTGAAAGCAATAATTGCAATAAGTACAAAGAAATGAATTTAAAAACACAAACAGTGAACAGGTTAGTTAGTATAACTGAATTTTAATTCTTTATACACAAAACGAAAATGTACAGGATGTTTTTACATATAATGAATTTTGAGTTAATCCCTTATATTTAAGTGTTAAAAAATGATAAGTGAAAAGATTCTTTAAAAAATGGAAAAGATAATAAGTAATGAAAAATTTGAAGTACAATAATTAAATTTATCGGCTAAAAATAATTTACATATTAAAACTCAAAATAATTAAATAAAGTTTTTTCTGTGAAAAAAAGAGAAAATTGACTACATTTTGCTAAGCGCAAAACTAAATTAATGATAACCATTTTAATATAGTCACAAAAACACCCATTTATAAATAAAAAAGTTATTGAATTGAAATGCATGAAAAAAATATCAAATCTTGAATAATTATCCTGTGCATAACAAAACAACAAACTATTCTAAAGCTATCAATTATGCTTAATTAATCGTGGATGGAAACATTGTGGAAAAAATTATGTAAAATTTGAGAAAAATTTAAATGAGTAGAGAATTTTAAATCTTAAAAAAAAAATGTTTAAAAATTACTGAGAAAATCGTATTAAATAAAATAAGGAAAAGCTAAATGAGAGTATTGGAAGAATTAAAATCTAATATTTCTTTTTATGTATGCAAAAAAAAGGGTGAAAAGATGATGTATTTGTTGACACTGACGAAGGCAAAATTCACGCGCAGATCGAACTCAAGGTGGAATGATAGAAGACAGATATGCTACCGCTACGCTACCAAGTCCGTGGGAGGGAATGTTTGAATCAGTTGTAATGGAGTACAGGCAAAAAAAAAGAAATTGGGGAGCGGGATAAAGAATGCTGAAAAGAGGGGAATTATTTATGTAACATTTATCTGGAGTGCCTACAATTTACAATGAAGTGATTTTTACTATTATGGAGATTTTCAAAGAATTTTTTGGGCTAATTTTAGATTTAGAATAAACTCTTTAAGGCTAGGAGCTTAAGCGCATTTCTCAGATCAGTGTTAAAAATGTGGAACGCTTCACCATTTTGCGTGGCATCCTTGGAAAGGGGCCATGCTAATCTTCTTTGTATCGTTCCATTTTTAGAATATGAACTGCCGAAGTGATTACAACAATAATAATTTTGTTTTGAAGATACTCGCGGCCATTACTGCTGCTGCGCTCTGCCTCCTCTACGTCAATTTCTATTCTCGCAACCAGCGATGTTAAAGTTCCGACGACTTTAAAAATGGATAAAAAATATATAAAATTTTCTATAATAATGAAACTGATATCATTGGAAAGATAATTTTTTGCTCTGTAAAATGACATGAAAAATTTCTTTGTCAATCAATTCATTCAGAAGTTATTGGCAAAAAACGACACAATTCGGTTTAATTTTTAAATAATTTAAATTTGAATTAAAATTCTTAAAAAACGGCTCCGAGGTCCACATCTTCAGCATTCAAAGTATATCTGTGCCAAATTTGGTAGCTCTATGTTATATGGTCTGTTCTGTACACCGCCAACAGAAACACAGACAGACAGACATTCATCTTTATTAGTATTAGAGATAGTATATTTTTTAAAAAAATTATTATCTTGAAAATAGTATCTGCTTAGTATTCAGCCAGGTGAATATTTGGCAAAAGGCCAAATTCCAAATATTCGGCAAAAGGGCTGAATAGTTGCCGAATATTCGTTACATCCCTAGTGTATTTAGGCTTGAATTTGAATTCTATATTTAGAATTACAGAATTGTTGAAAAGCAACGTTTTTTTCCCACGCACAACACTTGACTACTTTTCTTATGATATGCTTGTATATGAATCTAATTTCAAATTCTGTTAAAAATAGAGATTGACACTACTCTTAGACCAGGTATGCAGTGAGACATTCACTAGGCAAATATGAAGCCATGTGACCTTTTTGACAGTGGAAATGTGGATCGGACAACAACTTGCCCACTGCCCTTTATTTAAAAATTATTATTTCCTTTTCCTGCATGCATGTCAACTGCATGCTGGAAAATCACTTGGCATCCTATTCTACCTAGCATTGTCCTATTTTAAAGATCTTTATACCTGTATTGTATTTCCAATAGAAATGCACATGGTTGTGGACTAGCATTTGGAAATTCTTTCTTGTTAAAATAATGTTAGTTAAGCCCTGGTAAACTGTCACTATTGTTAATACGTCAGAATCTTTTTATATGCAAGAATCATGATTTATCAGGTACTGTCTGATTGCAATAAAATTAACTTCATTATCTAAATGATATCATTGACAAGGCTTAGAATGCGTTTTTGTAATAGGTATATAATCCTAGGCCAACAGCTTTTGTTAATACTGTCTGAATAAATCTATTAAATTGCTTTTGGCATCTGTACTTCATTAATCATGGCAATAACATGAAAATCCATCTTTTGAATGAATTGTTTAAAGTTGTATCTCGCTTTTTGTCTAATTTTTTCCACCAGTTGATCCACCTATCAAACAATTCTTTGTTGATATTGCCTTATATAGTTATATGCTAATGTTGGAATCCCAAATCTTATAATGCTACATTATCTCGCCAAAAAATGGAGTAATGTTGTTAAATATGCTTTTACTCTACTGGTTTTAATTGAATTTGTGTTGTCATGTGATGTGCTGAGTATTTTAAAAAGGAAAAATGCCATCCTTTTTAGATTTTGATGATCTTGTTTACCAGTCATTCATTAATTACAGCAAAATTTAAAATCATTTCAAATTCATTTATTTTTGATGAAACAGCTATAATTAATCATAATATTGTACATTGCCCCTTACAGAAAAATTAACTGGATGTTCTTTAAAGTATGTTTCTGTTAATTCAAAGTTAATAGTGGAAGTGTGGTTCTCTTTTCAAATTTTCAGAACCTTAATCAGCATTTACATGTTCAGAAATTTCTTCTTGGAATTAACAGTATCTATTACCAATTTAGATATATATTTGGGATCTCAACTTAGCAGGTGGTTAAGTTTAATATTGCTGATTGGGACAAACTTCCAAAATCAGAATTGTTGCACAATATACACGACTGACTGCTAATTTTAAATTTTGTGATCATTGTGTGTTTAAAAGGTGATAAATTGTTTTATAAGAATTTGACATCTATATGAAAGTTATTTATGTATAATTTTCTTATAATTAATAATTTTAATATATTTATATATAATTTTTATAAAAATTTAATAAGAAATTATAAATAAGTAATTTTAATATACTTTTTATATAATTTTCTTATTAAATTCTTATTAGAAAATTATATGCAATATATTAAATTTATTTATATATAATTTTCTAATTATTAATACTTTTAATGTATTTATATATAATTTATACATAAATGTATTTTCTTGTTATTAAAAAAATAGCAAAAAATAAGTGTTTCTTGTTATTTTTATATAACAAGGAAATACATTTATTAAATACTTCTGTTCATTTTAAGACTTCTAGAATGACTGCTTATTTTATATTTTTTCAGTGTGTATTTAAAACTGATGAATTGTTTGGTTTTTTTAAAATTAATTATAAAACTTTGTCTTCTGTATATTTATTTCTGGTCATTTTAAAACTTATAGAATGAAGTTATGAATCATGTCGATAATGAATTTAAATAATCAGAAACTGCATACTGTGTTAGTTTACTTTTCCACATTGAGCTTAAGATTCACAAGTCTTTTTATTCTGATTTAAATAACTGAAATGGTATGAATTGTCAATATCATGTAATTTCCAAAATGGAAGGTTGGAGCAGATTGAAGTATTTTATTTAAATATATCGGTATGCAGCAACTTTATAAATTTTCAAATCATCATTAAAAATATAAAAGCACAGTTTGATTTTTAAAGATATTATGCTATCTTTTAATGCTTTTTCTCAGTGTAAAAAGTGAAGCACTTCCCATGAAAGAATGTCTGTTAATAATTAAGCTCAGAGGCGGCCCCCCGTCGGTGACCTCTTGCCCTCCCCCCCTTCCCGTCGGCGAGAAATTAAGACTTTCGTCGGGAAAAGTCTTTGCGATTTTGGGAAGTGTTGAGAGCAGGATATCAAGGAATCTAATAATTTTAACCCCATCTTTAAGTTATTACATAATAAACGGTCGAGATGAGCGATTTGTGTCCGAATGTGAGGACTGATTAGCATTTAAGTCAACAGAATTATTGACATCCTTTTAAATTGTCGTTCATTCAGCCAGTAGTTCGCACCACATTTGACTGAATAACCGACAAGTCAATCAGATGTCGCATTTTGCCGACTGTTTTCAGTCGGTCGGCTAAGAGATCAACAAGACGGATAAAAATTTGTCTGATTTGTTTTCTCTATCGACAGTTTCGATCACATTTTGGCGGAATTGTTAGGTAAAACTAAAGTATATGTATTGCACAAGAGTGTGGCTATACATAGTGGTCATTCTTCTCAACTGCCATTTTTATTCGGCGTGGAATTTTTCGGCCCATAGACATAATCTTAAAATAAAATCTATTAACGACCACTCAAACCCCTCTGAGCAGTCGGGTTTGTCGCGCTTTCAACTTCAATGATATACTTTCTTTTTGTCTCTCCGACCGTATACATTTTATAAGGAAAAAATGAAGTAAAGAAAGAAAAAAATATTCATACACTCGAAAACACCGAAAATCAGATAGAAATTAATCATTCCTTTCCCAATCTGAAGAGAAAAATGAATTTCGGTCTCTACCGGCTTTGGGGCAAGAGTTCATCTGTGCCTTTTAGGTGCTGATTCGAACTCTGCCAAAAAATTTGTTAATATGGTCGCGGCATCAGTGAATGAAACTTTCAGCTCAACGACGTTAGGAAAAATAGACGATATTATTGCCTTTCCTCACTAATTACCGACGAAACAATTATAGATATATTTTTTCAAATAAAAAAATTGAAAAGGTGACTTCTGAAAGAGCTGCCAAAGTTTTATTTTGCAATATATTTCGAAAATTCTTATTCCTCTTGTAAAATCTGCATTTGATTTCAACATTAAAATGACGCAGCATATTTTATGACTAGCGGCTTGATAGCTGGATTAAAACATGCCAAAAAGAATGAAAAGATAGCCAACATAATCGTTCAGGTTAATGGATATATTTCTTAACATTCATAATATCTCAGAGAGGTTGGTTTATAGATTCCACAAAAATTTTCATGAAATAAAATATGAAAGCAAAATGTATTAGGATATTACCTCATCTTTCAACAATGAAAAAGAAACACACAATTAAATATTTTTTTAAACACTGAAAACGGTTTAATTTCATTGCAACAATGAAAAGAAAATATGCCAAAAACATTTTTAAAAATTTATTAAAATTAGAGGAAAACTTGTACGGCAACTTAGTTGAAATCATTGAAAAGGTAATTTTTTGAACTTTCAGATGGCGTAAAAATGATTTTCGTACTGTAATATTTTCGGAGGTTATTAATGGTAAACTCCAAAATTTCGCTTAATTTTTAATTAATTAAAATTATAAAAAAAAAATTTCAAATAAGGGTTCGGAAGTGCACATTCTCACCCTCCAAAGTAAGTTTGTGCTGCATTTCGTTGCTTTAGGTCCAGCGCTTTGCCCTGCAGAGAACCAATACACACATTCTCCTTTATTATTATTAGAGATATGAAGATATGCATTTATAGGTTTAAAATTTGTTAATAATTATTTTCACTTGTTTGGGGTAATATTTTATTCTGTTATGAGATTTAAATAATAGTCTGAAATTTTTTTTCCAATATCAGTGTGGTACATCTTATTTCCTAAGAGATTTATGTTCATAATTCTTCATTTTCTATTATTGCTTGTCGTTCAGTCAGACAATTCTTACTGCACCGACATTATACAAATGGCTAAATCTTCCAGATAATTAATTATTATAATCAAATTTGCTAATTAATACTTAATTACCTTTAATTAAAAATAAAATTAATTATTAGCTGTTATTTTAAAGTTACCTAAATTAGAAAAATTTTGCTTGCCCCCCCCCCGTTGGAAAATTTCTGGCGCCGCCTCTGATTAAGCATGATGCTAAATATTCCAGTCATTATTTTTGAAGGAAATCCTGAGGAGGCAATTTCACTCATTAGGGAACTTTCTATTATTCTTGAATAACTGATAAATAAAAATTTCATTAACAAAACTGACCTTTTATTCTGTAGTGTAAAAAAAAAAATTGTTCTGTATGAGATTTTCCTTTGATATAAGGAATCGTTTCACAGCATTTTTTACTTTGGTAATAATTCTTTTTAAAGAAATCTAATTCCCATCTTAAATGTTATAATCTGCCTCAACCTTTTTTATTATGTGTTGAATTTCCATTTTTTTTTAAATGTAGATGATATTTGCTTTCTGATGTGGATACATGGTCTGTTTTTGTGAAATATGTATATTAAAATATTGTTTTATTAATGTATTTAAATCACTTGTTCTTAAATACAATTCTTCAAATTATTGTTATTGAAATTCAATAATGAAAATTTAGTCTTAATAAAAATAAGTTGATAAATTACTCCTTTGTTGTTATTTCAACACTTTTTTGTTCTGATAATTTTTTAATATTAACCAGTATGGTATCTTCGATTTTTTGCTATAGTCTAAGACAGGTTAACCTGACAGTATGAAAAAGACTGTACTGGATTTCTTCATTGATGAATGGCATAGCTTGTGTTTCTACACATCTTGGAGTTGTTCTCCATTAGACTTCGCTAGCAACAAGAGGCAGATGTTTTCTTTTTTTAACTTCAGTTGCGCCAAATGTATTATGTGACATTTCGTTGTCGGGTAGATGGATTCTTTTGTCTTGCCCACATTGCATGTAAGTGCATAGTTTATGCATCATTTATTTTTAAAAAATGGAGGCTTGAAAAATACCAAGTTAAATAGAAACACAATAGTGAAAATGTTGTTACAATATTCAAAATTGTATATACTTGAAAATTTTGTGCAATAAAAAAAAAAGAATTGACTACATTAGGGTCATTCTTTCATACTCTGACCTTGACATAGAGGATACATGAAATATTTTAGTACTGGAAAGCAAAATATAATTCAAGTCAGTTATATAATACCAAATTAAAATATTTACATAGAATAATGATAAAAATTAAACTGTGCATTTAGCATAATTGAATTAAATTTCAAACTGCAACACAGGTTTTAAATTATACATATAGTTAAACCCGTAATACAACAGACTTTACATTTAACAAAGAATTTTACAAAGGTTTTTGAGCTATTTCTCGCCACTTTAATGATCTTGAGGCTTTTTTTTAACCCACTAATTTGCAGTTTTAAGGCCTTTTTTTAAACCAATATGAAAGGGGGTCCCACAAAGGACCCCCCCCCCCCCTATTTTAAAATTAAATAACTCGGCATCAGATATCGATAGAAGTATGAAACAAGTTGCAAGTTTATTTTGAAAGCCATAAAAATCTGATACAGAAGTAGTTATAAATGCTGCCAGCAGGCGGCGCTGTACTCCAGTTCATTTGTCCTCTATAGTATGTCAACGGAAATGCAGGTTTATGCCCCACAGATCAACTCTTCAAACTCGTACAGGATTGTACCAGAAAACAGTGTGCTTCCATGTGCCCCACATGAAGTAGTTGCAGGACATAAATATGGAGGCCAATTCATGCCTGTTTCAGTAAATGTGAGTAGTTCAAGGAATGCCTCTGTTCTGGAAGTTTCAAATTTAGTTACCATTTAACGCCACCATTTCTGTTGACACACTACAAACGGCGACTGAAAATTTCATTCTTGGTATGCGCCATCTCTGTGCTGTGAAAAATGCACATTTTGAATCGATTGTGATGTGATTGCAACAATTGCTTGCAAAGGACTGTTTGCAAGCTTTTTCTCAGACACTGTGCTACAACTACGATGTACAACGCACCTTCTGACAGCTTTTGTAATTAATTCTGAAACTTATGTATCAGATTTCTACAGCTTTCAAAATAACATAATTGGTTTCATATTTCTATTGACCTCCGATGCCAAGTTATTTAATTTTAAAATGGGGGAGTCCTTTGTGGGACACCTTGTACCTATTTTACATTAATATTATACCGTACATGTTCAAGCGTAATGTTCGATTTTAAACATTTTTCATAGCACGATTTTACGGACACACTTTTGCTCCCATGTGTCTATTAAATCTAGAGTTTACTATATTTTATGTTTAAATACAGGTTAAGCCAAACATATAAAATTTAAATAATATATTTGTTTCATTTTAGACAATGTCCTATCTATAGCATTCCCATTAATATATCACAGATACAAACACATTAATATGTGTGCACATTAAACAATCTGAAAGATTAATTCAAATAAAAAAAATCCACTCCTGAGTATCGTCAGAGCCTGAGAGTTGAATCGTTAATCGATTTTACTCCCAAATAACTTCCTTTAGCTCATCAATTGTCCAAAATTATTTATCAGTTTTTGTTACATGGGCAACAGCATTTTCCCAGTCTTTTCCAGGAACTTTCTGCGAGCCTTTGTGCAATAAATTTTGTACGTGCCACAATTTTTGGCAGGCTACATCACCTTTTATTTGTGGCGATGGGTAATAAATCTAAACATCTTTTCCTTGCATTGAATATATTTCCTTGAAAATGTGTGAAGGCCAGTTTTGTTTTGGATATATTTATTGAATCTTAAAGATTTCCTTTGCATCAAACATTTACTCAAAAAATTCATTTTCTTCCTCTACATATCAGAAAAGAACTTCAAAATCAAATAATATATCATTTCAAAATTATTTTTAATAAGTTCTGCATTGTTCTCAATGATGCTGCAATTGTTTTTTAAAAAATTAGAAGTATTCAAACATGCATTAAAACAATTTTTGCAATAATGAATTACGAGCAAGTTAACGAAAAACTCAAAATCATAAAACAGACGGGACACACTGCTGTCCCACTGCCCCTATCGTGGGTACGAGGTGGCGTCTTGTCTCACCGTCTATCGTGGGCAGAGGCGGCTCGAGGTAACTTTACCAACCGGGCAAGGCAACAATATGGCGCCCCCTCCCACACACATAACTTTTTTTTGTAATTCTATGTCTGTACTCTAAATGCCAAAGAAACTTTTCTTGGAAATATGCATGTTTTATCTGTAAATATGACTTATTATTATGGTGAGATTTGTTATACTTCAGATATATTTGAGATTATATAGGTCTTATTGAAACTAAAATAATATACTCAACGAATTTATTTTTAAAAAAATTTTGACACAGTATTATAATTTCTATTCAAAAATTGAATTTTCTTGCCTTTTTTTATGCAAAATCTTTCATTTCATCTCAATTTCAATGTTCGGCTAAAGGTCTCGTTCAACTATATGGTTGCTAAGACAACTAGTCGCTCCTGGGACATTTTGAATCATAGATACGTTTTGACAAGTTTTCGGCTTAGAGAAAGTTATCTCGCCAGCAGCAACAGGTACTGGCAGAGTCAGAAAATCCTAGCGCTACTAAATGAATTGGAAAGTTTTCAGCAACTCTGTCCAAAGTCAAGTAGGTCAGAATCTCCAGTGGGTTCGTTACTTCATCTGGTAGTAGAGCTAACATACTAATTTTTTGTTGGTGAAGTTATAAGCCATCTACATCATTTTGACAACCGTCACCCAAGGCCAAATGAAGGTCTATGCACATGCCTAAGCTTTCATCCAGTTTCACTTTCCTGATGTTAGATATAAACCCAAATTTTTCATTTACAGTGTTGGCGCCAGTGGGAGGGGGCTAGGGCCTCCCTGTCAAGGATGCTGTGACCCCCCCACCCCGTTGGGACAAATTTTTTTACCCCTTTCACCCAACGGGATATTCAACTAGTAGATAAATATCTAGCGAAAATTTGAGAGGGTAATCATTACATCCTCCCCTTGTATAGCAGGTCGTGAATAGAACTAAAGCGATAACTTTCATCTCCTCCCTGGATGTTATTTTCTGGGCGAATCGCGAGATCCACAGCCTCTTTGATCAAGCCAGTTTTGATGTCCGCCAAACCCGTAATCGGGTATCCTGCGTTTCTTCGAAGATTCAGCTGGTTAGAGCAAGTTTGAGTAATAGAAGTCTCCTTTGTTCCCGAATCCAGCAGAACTCTTGCCTTGGCCTCCTGACCTGAGAGGTTCGTAATTGTCACATTCGCAGTCGGAAGAAGGGTATAAAATTTATTGACTGAAACTAGTGTAGATGTATTCTCACTAAAAGTAGAGAATTCTTGCGTGGCTAGATTGCCGTTTTGTATTGTTGACTGATTTGAAAGGCTGTTGGAATTTCGGCTGGTGTGAAATGTCGATATACAGTCTCTCTGAAAATTACTGTTGTGAATGCTAGAATGGTGCTTTCTTTTGCAAAAATGGCACGGAAAAGAAGAATTGCATGTGTACACTTTATGCTTGTCAGAAAGGCAATTTTTACACAAACTTAGCTGATAAACAATTTGTTTTTTGTTAAGGATTCATTTTTTGATTTGAAACATTTATAAAGCAGATGATTCCCTTGTCATTTAGGATATTTAATAGAATTGATTTTAGATAAATTATTAATGGAGTCGATTCACGTGACGTATTCACAAGAGTATATTTACGGGCACGGAATAGGGATGACCCTTCCCCCTCCGCTCCCAAAATGTCGGACAAATTGACGTGTTTTTTTTTCTGTTGTTATTCTTTCAGCTGGGTGGCTAGCGGTAATTAGAGGGGCAAGTTGTTGCAGGGCTTTCGGGGACACTCACTGAATTTCCCATTACGCAAGTAGTGCATAACTGTACGGCGTTTGTTCTCTGATTGCCCCTGTATGCAGATGTCGCATTCTGATGCAGCATTGATAAATTACTGTGCGGCGATAGTATTAAAACGGCGAGGCTGTTTTCAGTGGGGAAAGGTAACTTCCTGTTAAGAAAAAAACTTGGTACTTCTTAAATTTGAATCTTCAAATAGTTGCATTGAATTGTATAAAGGTTAGAAATATGCTAAATACCCTTGCTAAAATTCAAGCATAAAAGATATCAATTTGTGTAAAACCCTTCATATTTTAGATTCGATTACAGAACAACTGAAATTCAATTTGCTGCAATGCCGATATCTTTCTGAATCGTAACGGTTTTCAACTGGGATTTTTATATGACCTGTCCTATATATCTGGCTTGGAAATTATGAAAGAAAAATGGGCTTTATAAATTATTTGCTACAAATACTCATCTTTCCTTGAATATTCAAAGTATTTACTTTTAATTTTAATATAATGCTCCGCTAATATATTGTCACGTATTCTGTAAGTTTCTTATAATTTGGTTAAAAAATCTAAATGTTATAAGCACAAAACGTGAGTAAAAAAATTGGAAAATTTCTTAATAAAGACATTTATATCTCTCCGAATATACGTGCAATTTCTACGGAAATTCGTTTGAGTATTGTTGCGCTCAGTAAAAAAAAAAAAAAAAAAAAAAACATTGATGAAAGTTGCAAATCATTAACGTAAAAGGGGATTACTTTACATCGATTTTCATGACTTCAGAAAGAATTTTTTCCTCGTTGAGTGATTATAAGAGACACGTATTGCAGCAAAATTTGGATCACACAGAAATTTAATAATTAATTAGGATTTTTCGGAATTTTCGTGCAAAGTTACCTCATAGTTGGGGATTCATTGTACTGGCTATTTTTCCCAGTATATTTCAAAAACAAATTCACTGGACACAATTTTAGATACATTTATTGAAAGCCTGGGTGGAAATCTCTCTCTCTCTATATATATATATAAGCCAATGTTCGTATGTGTCCGTTATACATTAAAAAACTACTGGACCTACTTACGCGCAGTTTTTTGCAAAATGATCTGCGTTGTCCGGTGAAGATTTAAAGATATTGAAATCCTTGATCTGACCAGTAGAAATAAAGTTAGGGGCCTAATAATATAATATCAATAGTCCCAGATAGCATGCACATATGCAGCAAGTGTGATTTTTCTGGATATTATCTTGTCATGTCAAACTTGACGCGACGAATTTGCAGCGAAACTCTTGCAAAGTAACATAGCATAATCAATCACCCCTTTGTAATGCAAGTTTGCTGTGAAGCTAATACGGCATACTTACACACCACGACCTGGATACAGTTGTATATATCTGGTTTTGATTCTTTGTCTCTCCTTTAAAAGACATCCGATTTTTAATAACATCTCCTAGACCGTCCTTTTTATTAATTCAATGAATCAATGATAATTTGAAAAAACTGACTAGCTCTTTTTATAAAAAAATTTACTTTTGAAAAATTCTCCATCCCAACTTTTACTAAATATAGAACTCGCACTTTAAAGAAAAATATATATCGCCTTTTTCTTAATGTTGAAATTTTAACGTTCATAAACAAAATTAAAATTAAACCCCAAAAACAGTCAATGTTTGTTGAAGAATAATAACTTACTTTGTGTCCCTTATTTTTTATTATGTCCCATAATTTATTCCTCTAGAAGAACGTAGTTATTAGTGAAAATCACTCTCTCTTTGACTTCAAATCATATTCTCAACTCAAAATTATAAACAATTAATTAGATCAAGAAGTCAATTTTTAAAAAAACGTGTAGGTGCACGATACTTAGTATCAAGCCAAGCTGCTTTAGCGCAATCTAACTTCGGCGATCGAGGTCTCGCTGGTTTACCGGATAAGGCGACAGATTTTGTAAGAAAGTTGTCCGGAGTTCGAATCCAAGGTTCGTATGCGTACTTTCTTTTTGCTACTGGTTTGCAATGAACTTGACACAACAAGTTCACTGCAAGTTTGTCGTATGGTGACTTCGAAGTTTGCGTTAACTTGCTGCAGTCTTGTTATGAACTTGCGGTCTTGTCGTGCTGAACCTGCTGCAAGTTTGCAGACTTGCATAACAAGACTGCTGCAACTTTGTTGTAAAATAAAATTGCTATATGCGGTAGCAGTACTATTATTTAAATGTAGATGGCGCCACGAGACAGTACTTCTCGTATTGAAGTTCACGAGATAAGAAATGCTGCCTGCATGCGTAGAAATAAGCTCGAGTGCTGTTGTTTCGACAATTGAATTTATTAATATACATGCACAAAATAATATCGCATTGCCAATCGCATCATCTGGAATTGCAGCGACTCTTTTAGATGGTTGTCGAAGAGCACATTCAGCTCTTACATTGCCATTGAATATACAAAAAAGATAAAAACCAACTTGCAACATTTCAAAAATATCAGGAATGAGTAAAGTACTCCAGCAATGCAAAATAATTATATGGGATGAATGCACAATGGCGCATAAAAAAATTCGTTTAAGCACTGGATCGAACATTTCAAGATTTACGTGGAAACGAACGGCCATTCGGTGGTGCGGTAATATTATTAGCAGGTGATTTTGACCTGGAGCGGCTCGTGTGTAGGGACTGCGGTACTGCAACACCCCCAACTTTTCCCATTGTGTAAATTTAATCAATTTATTTTATTTCGCATTTAACATTTAACTTTATCAACAATCTAACGCAATTTTGCATTAAACGATTACGATATTCAAATGAAACGCGAAGAAAAACCTACGCAGAGAACGAAGTTCCCAATCTTATTTTTTCACTACCCGAAGAACAAGTGCAAAGGAGAAAGTAACAATTCAAACAGGAACTGTGGATACTTCCACTTCCGAATTCCGTCTAAGCAGGCTTCCCCTACCATGTTTTTAAGCTGAAAAGGTACTGTGAAAATCGACAGTTCCCGTGACATTAGAAACGGAGTTTTAAACCTTTTTTTCGCATTCCAAAACTTTGAAAAGAAATAAAGAAATGAAAGATAATTAATAATAAATGAAAATTTAATTGAATTTTTTTTTATAGTGATGGAATTTCTTGCAATCCGAAAGATTTTTTTTGATGATTTTTAGTTATAAATGCTGAAAAATACATAATAGAAATTTTTCGTGATACAAATACGTTTTCAAAATTTTCGTGAACCCTAATATTCTGTACATTTATATTTGGTATCATGGTTCATTATCCCAAATTGAGATTAAGATTTAGTTAAGAATATTGATAAGCATATTCCCAATTTAAATTATCGCAGCCCACCTTTAGATAGCTGTAATAGATTAAATTAATCATTTTTTTTTTCTCCTCTTGGCAGTACCCGTTACTACATAATACATCAGAGCTTGAACTCAGCTTTCTAACATTAAAAAAAGAATAAAATATTTTCTGACGCACACAATATGAATCGGGATGCGATTATATGTAGCTGTTTTGATTTAAATGGATACAAAATTTTTTAATCGTCGTAAGATCAAGATTAATGTTTTTGTTCTTTCGCTGAAAACAAAACAAGAATGGATTTCATTTTTAAGTAATTTTTAATGATACTAATAAATAGTATTCGCTAACACTTCTGTTTATATTAGTTATACTATAACATTTTTTCCTCGTTTTATTTCTGTACTATACTGTCATTTTAATGTTAATTTTTTAAAAATGTAGTAAGGAATACAGAAAACGGAACTCAAAAACAAATTTCGAGCTTAAATTTTTTATTAAAAATAATTTGTTAAAATACTTACCTATTTGAAGAAAAAATTTTATTAGTTATTCATTAAATATAAAACTACTTAAAGGTAATGTAAAAAGCCAAAAAGTGTAAATGGTTCAAATATGCACTACTGCGCAGTGGAGGATTAAAGCTGCGCAGGAAGGACAGCACTCCCAAGATTACATAACACGAGCCGCCACTGATTTTGACTATCTGTTATTCAACGTTCAACACCAGCTGATGAACTAAATGCGTGTTTAAAAACATCACATTTGTGGAGACATGTTAATAAATTTTTATTGACGACAAACATGTGTGTTAAATTACTAAACGATCCTTCTGCAGAGCATTTTGCGATACAGTTATTGGATATTGGAAATGGGAAAATTAAAATTGAAGAAATAATAGGTTGCATTAAATTATCAAACGATTTTTACAGTATCACTCACTCACAAGAAGAATTAGTTCAGTGCATATTTCCAGATATCAAACAAAATTACAAAAGTCATCAATGGTTAAGTGAACGTGCAATATTAGCTGCAAAAAATGTGGGTGTAAATTTCATTAATATCAGCATTTAACATATGTTACCAGGAGAAACAGCTATACTTACAAATCAATAGATACTGTTGTAGATCAATATGAATAAATTATCCAACTGAATTCTTAAATTCACTTGATTTATCTGGATTGCCACCCCACATGATTAATTTGAAGGTTGGTGTTCCTATTATTCTTCTTAGAAACATTGCCCTAACCCATCTTTGCAATGGTACCAGATTGGCAGTTACAAGATTATTAAACAATGTAATCGAAGCAACAATTTTAATTGGTATGCTAATACCACGTATACCAGTGATACCAACAGATACCCATTCCAATTCAAACGGTTACAATTTTCAATTAAACTGGCTTTTGCAATAACGATAAACGGATAACAAGGTCAATCATTGCAAATATGTGGATTGAATTTGGAGAATCCATGTTTTCTCATGGACAATTATTGTATATAAGCCAAATAGGATCACCAAAAACATTATATATCCAAAAGCATTGCTATGAACTTAAGGCACCCATGTAGTGTACCTTTATTTGGAAATCGAAAAAGGCCCTCATATGGTGAGGTTGAAGAGATGTGGATTAGAGTGTTAGGTAGACAAGCAGAATCACAGCCTTCCCAGATAGCAAAGAAGGTTGCGGAAAGGTTGCCATTTCACTTTCCATAGGCTGTCCGCGAAAGTATTTCCGCGCAAACCGTTTCGGAAACCATTGCCGCTTAGGAATAGGAAAGCTTTTTATGAACTGTCTCACCGACAAGGTTTGAACGACAAGTTCGCGAAAGCATTTCCGCGCAAACCGTTTCGGAAATCATTCCCTCAAAATTGGCGTAGGAAAGCTTTTTATGAACCACCTTTCCCATCGTGTGTAGCCTCCTCCGGTATAGTGGTTAGTGCGCTTGTCTTCCAACTCTATGAACGCGGGTTTGATCCCCCGCTCGGAAGAATGTGAAGTTTTGTCACAATCTACAACGAAATCGTGCAAATAAGTTCAATTAAAAATTAAGATTTTATTAATTAAGATTCCTAATTAATCTAATTAATTGACATTCCAGTTAACTCTAAGTTGGACTAAGATGACGTCAGAAGATGGGGGGATAAAAACGGGGGTTGGACCTCTCTGTAAGAGTATGGCTCCGGAGGGGGGAAGGGGGGTTATATTTTGTCCGCCCAAGGAGGGCTCTTAACAACCTTTTGAAATTCTTGAAACAAGCTTGTAATTAAAGGTTGGGGAAATCTTACTAAAAACCTTACAGAAAACCTTGTTTCTTGTTGACTAGCGAACTTTTCCGCTACCTTGCCGGAAGGTTCAACTTACGTCATGGAAACCTTTGTGACAACCCTTTACCCTTGCCGACGATAAGGTTTCCAAAACCTTTTAGACAAGCTTTCTTTGCTATCTGGGTTAGCTAGATCACCGGCGGAGTAGGTACTAATTTTTTTTCTTTGTGGCTGTGATTCCGGTTCGCCCCTGGCCTCCATCCAGATAGCAAAGAAAGATTGTCTAAAAGGTTTTGGAAACCTCGTCGTCAGCAAGGGCAAAGGATTGTCACAAAGGTTTCCATGTGGGTTGAACCTTTCGGCAATGTAGCGGAAAGGTGGTTAGTCAACAAGAAACAAGGTTTTGTGTAAGGTTTTTAGTAAGATTTCCCCAAGCTTTTATTACAAGCTTGTTTCAGGTTTTTCAAAAGGTTGTTAAGAGCCCCCATTTCACCCCTCTGAAGCCATACTCCTACAGAGGGACCACACTCCCTTTTTTCACCCCCTTCTTCTGACGTCATCTTAGTCCAACTTAGATTTATCTGGAGTGTCAATTAATTAGATCAATTAGGAATCTTAATTAATAAAAGCTTAATTATTAATTTCAATTAATTTGATTAATCTAATTTTTAATTGAACTTACTTGTACGATTTCGTTGTAGATTGTGACAAAACTTCACATTCTGCCGAGCGGGGGATCGAACCCGCGTTCATAGAGTTGGAGGGCAAACGAAATAACTACTATACCGAAGGGGGCTACATACGATGGGAAAGGTGGTTCATAAAAAGCTTTCCTACGTCAATTTTGAGGGAATGATTTCCGAAACGGTTTGCGCGGAAATGCTTTCGCGAACTTGTCGTTCAAACCTTGTCGGTGAGGCAGTTCATAAAAAGCTTTCCTATGTAAACCTTGCGGCAATGGTTTCTGAAACGGTTTGCGCGGAAATACTTTCGCTGACAATCTATGGAAAGTGAAATGGCAAACTTTCCACAACTTTCTTTGCTATCTGGACAAAGACTAAGCTCCTCCCTTCTAAGAAACTTGATAGCCGCTGGTCAGCTTTCACGACTTGTAGGGGTGAATTTCGAGTCGGGTGTTTGCATATCGTTTGGCGAAAAGAATCGGTGAAAGCTTCGAAAGAAGGCGAGAGAGTCTAGATTTAAATTTTTTGATCAATATATTGCCGAACAAATGCTATTTTCTCCAACAATAGGAAAGCAGCTGTGGTTGTCCGAATGCAGACTTAAATTTGCATTAAAATTATCACCCAGTATATTTGAGAAAATTGTATGAAATTTTCATGAATAATATTGTAATTTCTGAACATTTCGAATTCTTCCCGAAAAGATTTGAGAACAAGTCACTGACTTCTTAGTATTATAGAAGCCAGTATCATTCTGCATACAAGAAGCCGAGAATGAAATTGTATATTTTGATTAATCCTAACGAGGGGCCTTTCAAACAATATAATATGTAGTGTTCAACGGTTCGTTGCAACAATGAAGAATCTGGATTACAGGCTGTACCTCCTTTATTTAGGCTTCCTTCATTCATATAAAAATGATTTCTTATTCTCCTCAACGAGAATATATTACTTATGTGCAATTCTACCCTTCTTAGCCAGAAATAGAATGCAAAACAGCTATCGCGCAGAGCAACCCGAAAAACCACACTCGCTCACCTCCTATCCAAAATCTCTCTGTCCCTCTCAATTGCGGTGACCGGTGACCCTAGAAGGACACGGACTGGGTTCACTGTTCCCAAGCCTGCCATCTATCGACATTAAAAGAAATGTCACCCAGTTCCGCGTGATAACTGCAAATTTAAGCGATCTGGACCTCCGAAGCGCTACATAATACCATTTACTTCGATTGAATCTTTGCATCTAAAAAAATATACTAATTTAATACTATTTCATCTTATAGACGCACAAATGTTTCTCGTATGATTATCAAGATTAGTTGAAGATGTGACACTTTACGGCAGTGGAGGAGGAAGCCACCCTTTCACTTTTTGAGGAAAAGATTAAATTTTTATTTTATTTTAGCTGCCTAAAACTAGGGAGTATAAAAAAAACAACCCTGTCAGGGTAAGCCAGATAATTTTGTAACTAAATTTTAAAATTTTGTTGCCTACCCCCAATACTCTGGGGTGCTTTAAGGTGTCAATAATTTTTTTTAGGTGTCAATAAAACTTTTGCCACCCAATCGCCGCTACTGTTTTATGGTATGAAAAAAACTGTATCACTTCTATTATAATAAGTGTGCAATTTTATTTTTCCTCAGAAAAATAAGCTGAACATGAAAATCTGTTCATAATCAAGTATTCGTACACATAAAATCCGAAAAACAACCCCAGGAACAAGGTTTGTGTTTATGTGTGGGCACTCTCAGAAATCAAAAGTGGACTGTTTCAGTTGACCGCAAAAGTATGCAGCTATGAGCAGGGATGTCTTATCCATTGGTCTAAATAGGCTGTAGCCCAGGGGCACCTAAAAGTTTCTTAAGGGGACATACGACTCTTAAACCTCGAAAAAATGATGGAAAACTGTCGAATTTATCTGTCATTGTACCTCTAAAACAACAAAATTCAGGAACTCATTTTTTTTCTAGAAAAATATTTGTTCCTTCTTTTATAGCACACACTTTTTCAAACCTCATATTGGTAAGTATTTATTTGAGAGAGTAATAAATATGGGTATAATTTTTGGAGAAAAAATGAGATAGTCACCTTGAGTGCATGATTACGGATAAAATATTTATCTAAACACAATATTTTGGACATCTAAAGTAATCCAAACAGTCTGTTTAAGAAACTGAACCACAATTTGTTAAAATTAAAATTTTATTTCTATTTTATATACCGATTTAAAATAAAAATGCTAAAATAGTTAAAATTTCAACTTTTCTACCCCCCCCCCCCAAGAAAAAAGGCCTTTGGAGAAATAGGTACAAAAATGTGGTTCAATTTGGAGAACATGGCAAAATACATATTCTGTAAACATTTTATTTAAAAATATTCAATAGTTCTTGAGATACCGTGAGCGCAATATAAAAAAAACACACTTTGAGATATAGCGCTTTAAAGATATGGCCATATTCAATGTTTACGTTGAAGAGTTGATACATTTTCCTTCATAACTTTCATAATTATGGGAATTTTTTAACGTGGATTGTTTTAAATTGTTCAGAAAGGACAGGGAAATAATATATATTTTTTTCATAAAATCGAAAATTTTCGAGGTTTAACAGTCGTATGTCCCCTTAAACTGTTTATTTCATTTGAAACTTTTATTTTTATTTTGCCATTGTTTTAATTCTGTATTTCATTAATATAATTTTGAATTAATTAAACATTAATGAATATTGTATATTCTTTGTATTCCTGGCGTCTTAAATTTTTTTCACTTCCTCTAAGCCTCTTCCTTCTTCTTCTATGAAAGCAAGTCGTAGGCAGCATTTAGAATCTTATTCTATACTTTGACCCCTTCCAAGACCCTTCAACCCCTTCCCTTCCAGTGTGCCCGGATTTCAACTAAAAAAAATATGACAACCCTGATAATATATAAAGCGAAGTAAATGAAAAATGCAAGAACTAATAAATTAAAACACCAGATGTGAATAATAATGGAGGGAAAAAAGAAAAATAGCGAAAATAGGCATAAAACGTCCGAATTTGACACTTAAAATTGAATAAATAAATATTTAATTCGAATTTAAAAAAAAATGTACGTCCAGAAAGGTGCTAAATTGCTGTAGGGAAGGTTCTATTGTATAGCGCAATTACACTTGTTATTAATATTTAAAGAAAAAGTACTTTATTCGAAATATTATTTCTTAAATTACTAAATTATCTGAATTACTAAAATAATAATAGCAAAAGTATATAATGTCATCTATGTCGTAGTATGTATAGAGGGAAAATTTTATATTTATATAAACATTCTTTTTTTGCCTTCATTTTATTTTTGACCTCTAAAATTGCGAGGTGATTTCCTATTTTCATCGATCTTTGATATCTGGGATCAACATGTTCTGGCTGTTAATATTCAAAATAAAAAAAAATCAATTTTTGCTTTATTCTCTGTTGTCAAAAAAAGTAACACGTATTATTTTTTCAGTTTTCTGCCCCTTTTCGGTTCACATTGAAAAGAAACATTTTTTTTTTCTGCTAAAAGCAACTGATCTTGCACTTGAAAACAATCTTTTGTGACTTCTAAAATTCGCTATTGCTTACTATTCGCTATTGTTACTTACTTTTATAAAATCTGCATCTAACAACGATACTAATTTACTGAACGTCAATTAAATTCTTCATAAAATAAAACTATTACATACGTAGTATAAATAAACATATCTATAAAGAAGTTCTTAAATAATTGAAATATTTGCAGAGAATTCTGTTTGATTCTATAGTACCCTAGATATTATGCGACAATTTAACATGTTTATTACTGATGCCGAAATCAGATGCAGTAATACCTCGTTACAACAATACTTTGGGGACCAAATAAAGATATTGTTATAGAGGGATGTATCATTATATCGAGGGGCGATATAATTACGATATAAAAAACTTAAATTTTGGCTGTTTTAATGTGGACACAATACAACAATATACATTTTGCAAAAAAAAGCATCCCCAGAGTGTTAATGACTGTTAAAGCATACAAAAATTTGGAAATTCAGCTACACTCATATACCTGAGAAATAATCTAATATTTCAGTTTGCTTATTAATTTTTTGAACTGTTAAGTCAACTAACAAGGTTTGCATAGCACGAAAATGATAATCATTTGTGGATTAAAGGCTTGAAAAAAAAATGCCCGTAGGGACTGAACTGATTGAACAGGTTCCTGGGATGTCAATAAAGATTGCGATGGATCTGTATCACCATAATCGTCCTCTTTATCATAATTTTCCATTTCGTCTGTGATTTCGGACAGAATATCTTCTCCTATCTATATCTAACTCCTGCAAAAAACATCCGCTGTTAAAGATTCTTCCACGTTAATTCCAGACATTTTGCCACTTTTTTTCTTCAAGCTCAGTTCAAGACTTTTGAAGGCTCAAAACACATTCGTCAGCATCTGAAACATCTCCATTTTTGGAATTTTCGTCATTATCAGTTTGCTTATCCTTCATGAAAAATTGTTACAGAGAAAAGAAAATGGTGTTGAGATTTAAAAAAAAACATTGTTGTACAGGGGCTTATTGCTGTACAGAATATTGTTATATTGAGGGGAGATTAACATTATGTTCTATGCAAATTCACCGGGACCACAACATTGTATCGTTGTATAGGGATATATCATTGCATCGGATATCGTTGTAGCGAGAGTTTACTGTAGATCAACTTATTTAAAAGAGAAGTTAAAATCATATAAACAAAATATTTACAAGAAAAATTCCAAATACACTCTCTGTTGTTACTCATTTTTTGGGTATGTGTGTGTGTCTACTATTGATTTAGGATTTTTTTTATGAAAATAAAAACTATAATTTTCACTAATAAATAAAAATACCCATTAAGAATTCTTTAAATAGTTGAACTATTCATAGATAATTATGTTTGATTTCTCCCAGCACTAAATACAGTAAAAGAAATAAACCATTTAATAAACTTGTAATGCTGGAATTAACATCAAGATAGTATTTACAATATGGAGCAACATTGCTTAAAATTTTCGTTATATTTTACGTAAACATTTTTTTATATATTTATTAAGCATATAGTTAAAAAATTTCGTTCATCATCGCTTAAATTAGCTGCCGACAATTTGTCTTCTATTAATTAATCATTGTATATCAATTCAAAAAATATTTTTACTGAGAATGTTGCAGAAATTCAGGTCGATGTTAATAACTTGCACATGGATACGCATTTCCAGCAATTATTTTTGACAGCCGTTGAGTGGAAAATGACTGACATTCATACTGAAATTCAACTGGTAAAGTTTTTTGTTATGCCATAAATTCTGTTAAAAAGACTTTTGCTCTTTTGCTACATTATAAAATAACTGGACATATCGGCTTAACTCGGACGCTTCTGATTTTCGACACATTTTCCAACTGAGAAGTGTTTGATGTATGAATTAAATATCCCATATTGTCCCTTTTTCACTTATCAATTAATAGGTCATATTAAAAAAATATTAACTGTATTTAATGTTTTAAAAGTTAGCTTCTAAACACACACAGAATTCTGCTTGTAAACATTCTTTACTTTGAAACGGATATAACCTGCCTTATATGAACAATTTAAATGAATCATTCTGAAGAAAAATAGCAAAACCAGTAGCAAGATGCAAATGGGTCATTCTCACACAAAGGAGCTTTTTACAGTCCCGGGGGGATAAAAAAATAAAAAGTACAATAAATGTCGCAATATTTTTGTTCATATGTATAATTTAAGTTTTAAGAAAGTTATTCAATACGTTTCTACTAAAATAGTTTTACTATTTAACTCTCATTTTTTAATGAATATAAGACAAAAGTCCCCTCCGTGGACGTCCCTACACATGAAATTCAAAATAATATTTAATGACATTCAAGCAATTTTTTAAAAAATTGCATTTTTTAAAATTTTTACACTTTGTCCCCAGTCAAATACGTCTCCATCCGTGGACAAAGAAAATAACTTAAAAAAATACCACAAATGGCAGCTCATGTCAAATCATCATGAAAGAGTTTATTAGAGAGGCAGACAATTTGTTCTTGAAGGAAAAATTTTCGTTCTATTGCGAATTTATTGAATATATTCCAATTAATTAGTTCCATTTAGAGCTTGGTAAAGTTCTCAGCGTCCACTCCGTGGACATCATAAATAAGTTAAGAAAAATCTAATTTATAATTAAAATACAAAATTTTGATAGGTTTAGTATCGAATTTAATAAAAATAAGTGTACAACTTTAGCTACGTAAAAACCAAAGCACTTAAAAATTCAAAACTCAGTTTTTGTCTCCTCCGTGGACACAGCATCTCCACAGAGAGGATGGCATTGTCAATGAAAGAGACAAAATCTCAAAAATCATGATACAGTTAGATAAATTAAAATAATATCAATTCAAAGTTCTTTGGTAGATATTTTTTAAAATTATATTTAGAGATTTTCTTTTGTGATTATAAAAAAAAAATAAAAAGAGAAAGCAGTCAGAAGCTCAAATTCAGAAGAGAAGAGAGTAGAAAAAACTTAATACGAGACTTAGTAGATTGTTTATTACTAAATAAATATATAATATTCCTTAATTTAATTGATAATTGAATACTTTCCTGCAAAATGTTGATTTTCATTTATATGAAATTGTTTGTGAATATTATATAACTAATGCACAGTCAGGGCCATTATTTAAAAAATGTTATTTATTTTAAAATGTTAAGTTTTCTTGCACTGTTTTTTAATAACTAATTTTATTGTTTAATTATAAGAAATAAACCTGTACCAAATCTGCCCAATAATTAGTCAATTATGCTTTCGTTTAAAATGTAAAAGTTCCTTTGACTATCATTTCTGCTTCGTAGACAGGTCAAAAATTTTAAAACTTGAAAAAAAAACAGTGAAACATAAAATAGAAAACTTGACCACTAATATAAGGTTATTTATTAAGCTTAAATGGAAACATCCATGCAATTTTTAAGATTTTTTACATACTTTTGTAAAATAAATTTTTTTTAGCTATTTGTGCCTTTTTCGTGAGAATGACCCGAATGCTTTTTTTAATATCTTCCGATTTTCGGAAATTTTTAAAACAGTTGACTATTTTATCGTTACTGATTTTTTTTTATTTTATTAATTTATTTACTTTCTTTTCATTTTGCCAATACCTGCCGACATCCTTTTGGCTATTGTTCCGGACTGAAGATCAGGTAGTAGTTCGGAATTAGCTGTTACACTAGTAGTAATAGGAGGTACCTGGGAAGTACAATATAACCTTCCCTTCAACAATTTGGTCCCATCTCCCATGGACGGTAATGTCTCCCACCCAAATCCTTCTCCCTCCTCGCGCCACAGAACGGTGGGATCAGTTTTCCTCCCCCCTTTCCTTCTAACCGCAAGAAAATATAGAAACCAGTAAAATTTTCTGCATACAAGAAGCCGCGAATGAAAAAAATATATTCGTTTAAATTTTTTAATATTGTTTATAATTCTTAAAAATATGTTGCTTTATTATTTAAAATAATCTCCGATCCTATAAAGTATTTAGTTCTGTGGAAAAAGTTTGATACATTTTTTGTACTATTTATTTTACATTATTTTAAAATTTTATTTTTTTATACGCGAGATACTGAAACCAACTCTCTCGCAATTAAATGTTTTGCTATGTTTCCAAAATTTACTACTTAAAACTGCTTATAAGCTGAATAAATTAAAATCAACAAAAATAACCGGTTTTGGAAGTTGGTAAGGCGACGAAGGGGCCCCAAAACTTGCCTTTCCTAAGGGCCCCTACAGGGCTTAATCCGACGCAGGGTCGATTTGAGACAACTTATGTTATTTAGTTTGATAAAATCTGCATCTAACAACGACACTAATTTGATGAATGTCAATTAAATTCTTCATAAAATAAAACTGTTACATACTCAGTATAAATAAACATATATGTAAAGAATCTTAAATATATGAAATGACACATCTTAAATAATTGAAATATTTGCAATCAATTCTGTTTGATTCGATACTGCACTAAATATTATTCGACAATTTAACATGTTTACTACTGATGTCGAAATCAGATAGATTAACTTATTTACAAAAGAAATTAAGATTAGCTAAACAAAGTATTTACAAGAAAAAAAATTTTAAATTACAAAAATAGTAAGTTATATAATGACAAGTTACATGCAGTATTTAGGGAAAAACTCCAAATATACTCCTGGTTTTACTTTTTTTTGGCGGGGGTGTCTACAATTGCTATAGATTAAAAAAAATAAAAACTGTAATTGGTACTACGTAACAATAAATAAACATTTCCATGAAGAATGTTTTAAATATTCACAGATAACTATGTTTGATTGCGTCCAGCTCTAAATACAGTAAATGAAATAAGCCATTCAATAACAATAAACTCGCAACGCTGGAATTAACAGCAAGACAGTATTTCCAGTATGCAGCAACATTGCTTAAAATTTTCGTTACATTACACGAATACATTTGTTATATTTATTAAACATATAGTTAGAAAATTTAGTTCTTTGTCCTAAAAGAATAAGTGAACTATTTTTCCTCAAAAATAATGAAAACAAAAAGGTTTAGCAAGAAAAATTATTTAGAAACTAAAAGAAATAGCGAGTGACAAGTGTTGTATGTTAACACTAGGACCGGCCTTTAGCTGATTGGACCAATTGCTCCAAATAAGGTCCCGCTTAAGAGTTGCAATCTACTCAAACTTATTCATATTAAACTCGAGTATCATTTTGATTTCAAAACTTAATCCTTTTAAATTCGTTTACAAACCAATTTTTTCTTGAAGCCGGTTGACTGTTTTAGAAGTCAAAATTTGTGATTTTTTTTCTAGGTTTCTGTGTTTTCGTTAGTTAAATACGTCCGTACTTTGTGTTCCTCAGAGATTATGGATAAATAACTTTATACGGCTCTTAATTCCCTCGAGAACTTAATTTCTCTATAATGCACCCAATCATAAAAGCAATAAAAGATTTATCATTTCTTGAATTTAAAAAAAATTTAAGTTTTAAGTAAATGAAGTTATTAAAGTTGTTATTTTAAACTTAATAAAATTTCAAAAATAAATATTATATTATTTTATTTATTAAAATTTTAAAAATAAATATTATTTTATTTATTAAAATTTTAAAAATAAATATTATTTTATTTATTAAAATTTTAAAAATAAATATTATTTTATTTATTAAAATTTAATATTGTTTATTTATTTATTATATGTTATCTATTAAAACTTAAATATATCGGATTTATATTTAAGTATATTGGTCCCACATTTAGTAAGGCCGGTCCTGGTTAACACGCTAGCACTCACAGAAATTAAATGTTTACAAAAAGCACAGCGGAGATAGTAAACAAAAAATAATGATAAGAACGCTATCAATCATTGTCAGACCAGGAGAAGGGAGGGGCTTCAGATGTGTATTCTTCCGCCGAAAAGGAGGAGCTTTGCAAAGTGGGGGAAATTGCACTTTAATTTTCAGATTCTTTTGAAAAAATGCAGCTTTTATACATTTTTTTTTAAACTTAAAATATGCATCGGAAAGTAGACTTTAAAACGAAGGTTTCCATTTAGTTACTTTTATTTTATTTATGCTTGCAAATTTTCTAAAATTGTTTAAAACCCGAAATTGAAGTTTAGAGACTTTTTAAAAATACTTTAAGCTGTCAGAAAAGAAAGTCCCTATGTCAAAAAATGCAGTTTTATTTCTTCTATCAAATGCACTTGATTGCATTAAAAAACGCGATAGAAAGCGAGAAAATGTGTAAGTATTAATATTCATAGGATAACATTACGTTCTGAAATTGTAGGTGGCGTGTACGCGGCAGCCTTAAAGTTGAATACAACAATAATTACAATTTATGTAATCCAAAACACAAAAATAATATTGTCTATGTAAATATCTAATTTTAACCAAATACAATAATTGATATCAAACTTTCAATTGTGTTCATTTAATCTATACATATATACTCAAATCTAGCAATAGAAAAGCATTGCCGTGTTCAGCTAGTATATAAGAAAAATAAATTTTATAAATACCTGATTATAATTAACAATTTTACCCCTATGTATCCTGTCAAATCAGGATGACGTTTTAGAAATCTTTTTATTCAATTATTGCCGGATGTGTTATCAATATATCTATCTATTACTGCACCTTCTAAGTTATATAAACGTTTATTATAATTTTAAAATCAATACTATTGACTGGAAAACCGAAGTCACTGAACTGGACTAAACGTTACAACAGTCTTTTCCTTCTCATTAGAGGAAACTGGGGGATTTCTACGTTTCCTCAAATTAATTAGCTTTCTTTTGTAACAAACTGTGCGCATCAAGTACCAAAGAAAAAAAAAAGATTCTGCCTCTTTAAGAGTACCCTAACGTTGTGAAATGGCTTTAAAGCAAGCTTCTAAGGTCTTTGGAGAGAATTCCATATACTTGCAAGTCCCTAACTACCTTTTATATACCCTGGGCATATCTTAAGCAAAAGCAAACATTGTTCTTACTATTATTTAATACAAAGATATATTTAAAAATCAAGTGGGGTTGCTTTCCACAGCAAATTTCCATGCTGCAAAGAATCTCTCTTTTTCGGTGCAAAGTTAGTTATCGCAGGTCAGAAAAACGTTTCTTCACCAGAGGCAGATTTTTAAGTACTAAAATTTTCGCTGAAAACTGGCTCATTGTCTCTTTCTTCAGTAATCTCCTGAATTATTGTTATATGCGTTTAACGGATGAAATACACAAGCCAGTCCTGCCAATAAGCTAGAAAAAAATCTAAATCCTGTACCCTTAATTCGTTGATCAATATTTCACTTTCCACAAAAATTTTACACTGGTGCAAAGTAACCCCATTTTACGGTATCAGCTTTCCGTGATACGGGGTGAGCCAAAATCATTTTCAACTTCGTTACTTTCTGGTCGGTCCCCAAATGCCTTCGTGACAGAATCTTCACAGTAAATCGCTACGATTGCACATAACACAATTCTCCGCAAATTGATTGTGAACCATTATACCCGCATTAACTCCATTTTTTTTCTTTTTACGAATTATGCTTAACTTTTAGATACGAGTGCATAAGTAAAGTTTGTTAACAACGAAATGAAGAATATTACTAGAACATGTGGCAAGTAAATAACTAGAGAAAATGTTCCTTCAAGCAATGCTGAAGGTAGGACAGACAAGGCTCAATGGGTTAGCCCTTGCTAACATTCATAAAGACAAAAAAGTTCATGTTGAAGATGTGATTGACATATTTTGTAAGAAAAAGTCAAGAAGATTGGCCACTTAACCGACTTCCAAATTTTAAGCTTATAATCGAACTATTAAAAATTCTACTTCTTTTAAATATTTTAGTTTGATTATAGATTGCAAGTTAACTTGGACAGACCATATTTACTATTTACGCAAAAAATTATATAATATATGTTCAAATTTCAATCGCATTGTTAGCTCTAATTTCTCCTCATCTTTTAAAATTGTGGTATTTTTCAGTTACAGAGAAAGCTTTATTATATGGTGCATGCATTTGGGGGAAATCTCCAAATAGTCAACAAATTGGCAAGCTC
>BGPR01016744.1:8186-33923 GCA_013235015.1 Araneus ventricosus | reverse complement strand
TGTTTTCTAGTTTTTTCTTTTATGTGTTTTGGCTATTTTATTATTGTAGAATTTTTGTTGTTTAATTCTTTAGTGATGGGTTGGTTAGTTGTAGTAAAATGTATCACTGGATGCTGCTGCGTTTGGCGCGCAAAAAGGTGTATTGTTATCATCGTTGATTACTTCTTCTGTTTCATATTTTTTTAGCTTTTTTTTAATGTGTTTTAATTTTTTATTGCTTTTTAACATTTTTTAATTTTCTATTGTTTGTTTTTGTATTTATTAGAATTTGCTGCATATGCGCCATTCTGTATAATATAAATGTTTTATTAATTTTTAATTAATTCAAGAAAATTTTTTAATAATCTGTTAAATTTTATTAATTGTAACTGTTATAAAATTTAGATTACAAGAAAATGCCACCTAATTAATAGAAATACATGTCACACTGATTCAATTTTAAAAGAAAGATTTCCTAAAAGATTGAAGGAATCCTGACATTTTTCAGATTCCTTTACTTTATCTTATACGAAACATATAAAGAGAAAGTGTTGTAAATGTCAAAAAATAATAATAATCGACCAAGACATTTTTGTAAGTACGTATGTTTGTCGATTTTATCTGTGAGCATGGAAACTCCAAAATGGAAGAAGTACATCACGAACACATAAATGAGATGTCGACGTATGTGTATGCTTGTCCTCGCTTCCCTAGTGGGCATGGTGAGTGACCGAATAGTTCAGTTTGATAAGCTTTTCCGTAAGCCTAATCAAAGATATAACTTTTAATCTCACAGATGAGTTGCGTCCGAACGTGTTAGGATTTGTATTGGGCCCGACCGAAGGTTAAACCTGTGTCGCATACTTTGCGTGTGGTGTGTTCTTTTCTTTGACTTAACTCACTCACAAAGAGACATTTTTAGCGGCTACCCTTTGCTTTGACGACCTCAGTTCCTTTGAAAGAATATTTTTTTACTATATGCCTGATCCGTTCGGGAAACACTGTGTAAACATTTCAAGAAAGTTCCTATGTTAATGGTTTCCGCTATCAAATTTCCAAAGTGTAAATTTTATAATTGCACTTGATTACTCAACAAGTTAGTGATAAGTACTAATTCTATCACTACAGTGGGATCTCCCTATAACGAAATCGCTTGGTTCCAGTTGAAAAATTCGCTATAGAGAAAATTTCGTTATACGGAGATTAGAGATTTTTGCAATTATTTAAGTAAATGTTAAAAACCTTTTAGTACGTGCGATTCGTTCAAAAATATTTAATTATGACTTTCAATTAAAGATGAAGTAATATTTATTATAAATTTGTTAAAATTATACTAATTTCTATTGTATAAATAAAATGCTCAAAAGTGAAGACAATTCACCAATTTAGAGAATAATGTGTACTAGTATGGATGAACATAAAATGCGTATTGTGACATCCATTTGCTGTTTCCATCCCCACTCCACCCCGATTCTTGGAATCTTGACCCGTAGAAATGTTGCTCCCTCTGTAGAAACCATATTCCTCCTCTATGGTAGAGACCCAGGTCCGCTGGAATGAACAGTGCGAGTGGTTCCAGAAACAGGCACGTGTGAGCGATTTGTTTTATCAGAAATTAGCAACTGTCTTCAAAAATGACAAAAATCGAGAAGATAAAGGTCTGAAAAAATTCGTTATAGGGAGACAACCACTTCGTTATATGGAGAATATTTTGAATGTTATTTAACATTCCGATTAAAAATTTCTTTATAGGGAGAAATTTGCTGTAGGGAGACTTCGTTGTAGGGAGATTCTACTGTATTTCTTTTTTCTGTATTACTTATTCACTTCGAACTATTCAACAGTTTTGTGTCACATTTCTCCTTCTTGCGCTGAAAATTAACTAAACTAACGAGAATCGCCCTTCCAAATTTAGAATTCCAGGCTTAGTATTTCGATTAAGCAAACCACTGAACTATTTAAGTATGGTTAATTCGCACATAACCAAATAAAACCTCCAGTTTAACATTTACTGGTCGTAACACGGAAAGAAGATGAACGCCATCCAAAATCAGGAACGATTTTGAAAGAGCGGAAAATATCCGCACGCAGACGATTTAGTTTCGGGAAACTTTTATCGACAAAGATAGATGAGTTCCTAGGAATTTCGGTGGCATCAGTACTTCCTTAGCAGTCAAACAAATTCAGACCGTAACCACGAGCAGAAATACAATTAGGCAAGTTAGAAGGGAAATCTTCGGGAATAAATCGCTTTTCTCCCTGCCGAATGGCAACGACAAATGCGCCGTTCTTACTGAAATTTTCAGAGGATTATTCTTTTAATTGGCTGATTGAAAAGTTGCTCTTCAGAATGAAGTTCCTGAAAGTTCTTCGAAGGTAAAAGTTAAGGAATCGTATAGGAAAACAAGATAATTATTTGATGATCATTTTAGGTTATTTTAACCGTTTGTTAATTAGTTTTATTTGGAGTTTAACTAGTAATACTGTTAGAAGTAAATCTCGCTTCAAAATAAATAAATAATCTGCCCATCGTCAGGCTTTTAAAGCTTTAGATGTATATTTTTTGAATACGAATGTTTCCACAAATCTATGTTTTTATTATTATTCACAAAATTTACAATTAAATGTTTTTTTATCAGTATTAACAAAATCACAATTAAATGTATCACCGTTACGAAACTCGCAATTGACGCACCAAACATTGAAACCCTTAAAACGGCCACTATCTTTTAATGAATAAAACAAAATTAATGTCCTGACATATACGTTGTTTTTAATGACTTCAAGGAACATTTATTCCAAATTCAAAGAAAATCGAACAAATTTACAGACACACAGACGAAATGACTAATGGAACAGTTGAAATAGGACCTCGATTAGCCCTATCAAATATTAGTATATTCCTTACAAATAAGAGAAATCTTAACTATTAAGTGAAAGCCAATTTAAAATTCTTTTCTACTATCTGATAACGTTTTTCGCATTTTCTATTCATAGGATCACTTATAGTTCTATAGAACTGAAACTGGTTATTATGCAGAAAAAATTCAAATTTTTGTTTCAAATAGTTTTATAAACATTTAAACGTTTATATAAGAACTTAAGAACCACACATTTTCAAAAACTTTGCGTAAAAACCTCAATATATAATTTAATTCCTATAAAGCATTTTATGACCGTATCTCACTTCGTTCTTCGTAATTATTTGTAGATTTAAAATATGAAAATTTTCTTCCAATGTATTATGTCAAGAGTCAACACTTAGATAAAAGTAAAGCAATTTTGGTAAGAAAAGCAAATGGAAACTTTTCAAATACCAGACTCCCAACCCTAAACTGTATCAAACCTAATTTTCCTCAATCACTAAGATAGAATTTGAAATCCAGTAAGATAGGACAACTACAACGTAGCAACAATAAATTAAACCAAGTCTCACCAAATATTGGCTGATTTGTTGTTCCCAGGAATTTTATTCAGATTTAAATTTATCCTTCTAGAAGTCTTGCCATTTCAATTTCTTTTTCTTCGATTGTTGGATCAGAGGGACGGACTCTATTTGCACATTTCACTTCGAAGAGTAATTCGGTTTGATGTGAAGACTATAGGGAGATCTATTTTCTTTGTTCACCAACAGAATTGGGATATTTTTCTTGTTTGCAAGAATACAGACTGATGCTGATTTATTTGTACAGTGTGGTCAAATTTGAATAGTTTTATTCTCTTAATAGTTTTTTGTTGATGGTAGAACTATTAAATTTTGACCTCCAAATTAATTAACAAGTTTTCAAAAAAGTTTTTACAAAATCCTATTCTACCAGTCACAATCTTACTAACATAGACTATTGTCGTTTAATGCCTTAACTGGTTTGTTTTCTCAGCCATCTACTTAGATGACACCTTCTCTTTTGGAAATGAGCTGTCATTTTCATTCAATTGAGAGCCTAAGGAACATTTAAAATGTTTATTGATTCCACCTAAATTTTGTATCGAATTGCATCATCTGGGAATGCCTTTGTTTTAGGTTATAAGTTTAAAATTGCGGTAATTCGATGCATGTGCGGCGTACGAGAAAACCAGTTGAAGGTTTTATACGAACTTACTGAAATCTGCTGATTCGCGTGTGAAAAATATTCCATGCTCAGAAAAGTACTATCATATAATACTCTTTATAAAATTCTACGATTAATTTCGGTTAAATTTCTAAAAAAGAATATTTTCTCATCAAGTTATAAGCTCTGTAAAAACCAATATCTTTTAATTTCATATCCTGTGAACAAAACTATTTATAGCTGTCAATTTTCTTGGTCAGGGTTTTGGTTTGAAAAGCAAACGATTTAACTTTTATTTCTTTCCGGCAGAGTGATTTAGCTCGCTTTGATTGCTTTAGACCGCTTTGATGGAAAAGAAATGGTCTTTCTCGGGACCTCTATTACAAAATAATGGGACATAACAGCTTTTCTTACCCCATTAAGAAGAGATTAAGGTTCCATGTGTGCTCCTGTTTTTCACAAATGAATGAAATGGGCTTTGTTTTTATTTCGTGTTTCACACCTCCCGCGTGTATATAATACATCGACGAATTCAAAGCAAACAAATTGTATTGGCAAGCAAACAACAAAACACTCAATGACTCGGGATAAATAAAAGTATTTTTTGTGACAAAGAGTAATCCGATTACGAATTTATGCTGCGCTGTACCCAACTCCCTTGTTAATTTAAAAAATAAAGCATGACATTAGGCTTTCTTTTATAATCGTGTATTGCAGTTTGAGTTTGCCTATGACAGCTGCCCAAGGGGAAATGTTTTCTTGGGTTAAGCCATAAAAAGTATTCTCTGATAAAATAAATGTGTTCCTTGGTTAAATAATAAGAATTTATTATTTATCTTTAAACAAAATTATGAAATCTCTTTCATTTGTTCCCTTAAAGGAAATAATTTTTATGTTAATTTTTCACACAGTGGCAATAAGTCCTGAGGCATAATGATTATGAATTTTGAGCCTATAAGTAAGGTAAAGTTAATTTTAATTATACCTTGCAAAGATGCTAACATTTGAATCCATAAAGAATTTTCTGTAGCAGAGAGTCGCTGAATTAGCGCCTAGATTTGGTCGATATCATAATTCTATCAAATATTTGGGGCAATTTGAACCTAGATTGGGTCGGTATCATAATTCTATCAAATATTTGGTGCAATTTGAGCCTAGATCGGGTCGGTATCATAATTTTAACAAATATTTGAGTCACTTTGATCCTAGCTTGGGTTAGTATCAAAATTCTATCAAATATTTGGGCTGTAAGGATAAAATTGGGTCTATGCAATAATTTTTAAGAGAACCGCTAAGTAATTATAGTTAGAGGACAAGTGTCTAGATTTAGGTATCAACAGCTAATTATTTTAGCAAAAGACAAAAACCTTTTCTCTGTTTTAAATTAAGAAATTATTATTTTCAGATAGAAAATTCGTTTGGCTACACTTTACTATAATAAATTTATTAAAAGAGATTTGAAATAAGGTTAGGGGAAGTTTCTTATCTGTTAATCAATAGTTTACTAAATTGAACCACGAACGATATCTTAATTTGAGATATTTAAATCAATCTAGAGCCGGTTCTATAGTTCCGAATGAAACAAAATTTCTCTAAAATGTAGTAGAAATGTCGCGTTCTATGAAAACAATTGAAAGTAGTGTGAATTAGTCCACTATTCTTGAATAAAAACAGTAATTTGAAAGAAAAATAGAACGTTCGAAACTGAATTTCATCAGCGGTTTAATTAAAATAAAAATAACTACCATGAACTATTCAGTTTCTTTTCAATAATAAAAAAATCTGCAAAAATCACCTCAAAAATTGCGCATTGACACTAGTAACGACAATTTATCACATTAGTAGTCACAAATTGGAATTGGAACAAGTTTAAGCAAAAATAAACAATAAAAGAACACTAAAGACGTCAAATGTTGGATCAAAAATTACAAAAACTAAGGATTCTTATAATTTGTAAGGTAACAAAGAGTAAAGGGAAAGTGATACACTGCATAAAATATCATACTCGGTTCATGCATTGGGTTCTGGTATGAATTTGAGAATCAAAAAATATCTTTGTTTTAAATGTGCTTAAATAAATCGGTGGGTGCAATCTAGGCAACTGTTTCCTTGATTGGACCGATGGCATATATTTTAGCCAGTTTTTCCTGATTTGAAAGATATTTCATAAGAAATTAATGACATTGTTCTATAGATAATTAAACTACAAAAACATTCTAGGGCCTGTTTTCCATTAAAATGACTTCTCTATCACAGTAAATTTAAAAATATCCAGTTGGTTCAAATTCATCGGCTCCCCCTATATTATTAAGGTGACATACGACATTTAAACCTCGAAAATTTTCGATTTTATGAAAAGCGTATATATTATTCCCCTGTCTTTTCTGAACAATTTAAAACAATCCGTGATAAAAAATTCCAACAGTTATGATAGTTATGACGGAAAATGCATAAGGTCTTCAACGTAAACATTGAATATGGCCATATCTTTAAAGCGCTATATCTCAAAATGTGTTTTTTGGATAATGCACACACGATATCTCAAGAACTATTACATATTTTTACATAACATTTTTGCCAAACATGTATTTTCCTATGTTCTACAAATTGAACCACATTTTTATACATATTTCTCCAAAGAAGTGTTTTTGTAGGGATTAGAAAAAGTGAAATTTTAACTATTTTTTATCATTTTTATAATAAATTGGTATATAAATATAAATTGAATTTAAATGTAAATAAATTGTGGTTCAGTTTCTTAAACAAACTGTTTGGATTACTTAGATACCCAAAATATTGTGTTAAGATAAATATTTTATCAGTAATCATGCGCTCAAGGTGATTATCTCATTTTTTCTCAAAATTTATACCCATATTTATTACTCTCTCAAACAAATACATACCAATATGAAGGTATGAAGATGTGTGTACTTTAAGAGAAAGAAGAGATATTTTTCTAGAAAAAAAGTTAGTTTGTGAATTGCATTGTTTCAGAAATATAATGTATCGAATTCGACAGTTTTCCACCATTTTTTCGAGGTTTAAGAATCGCATGTCCCTTTAAGCTTTCCTTGTTTACTTCGAGAACATAATTAACAAAGAGTTGACTAACATCATCATCGAGCATGCTCTTAATTTAAACTTCGTAAGGCGAAGAACGCTAACTCATTCCCATACATTCCCGAGGAAAGTGAAACATTCAAGAATATAAATAAACTATCGGTAATTCCCGGACTATTTTGGTGAGCAAGAAAGAAACAACGAATTATAAGACGAAGAATGCTAATTCATTCCCACACATTCTGGAGGAAAATGAAACATTCAAGAATATAATTAAACCATCGGTACATTCCCGGACTATTTCGATGAGCAAGAAAGAAGCAACGAATTTTGAGGCTAAGAATGCTAATGCATTCCCACACATTCCAGAGGAAAATGAAACATTTAAGAATATAAATAAACCATCGGTACATTCCCGGACTATTTCGATGAGCAAGAAAGAAGCAACGAATTTTGAGGCTAAGAATGCTAATGCATTCCCATACATTCCAGAGGAAAATGAAACATTCAAGAATATAAATAAACCATCGCTACATTCGCGGACTATTTCGATGAGCAAGAAAGAAACAACGAGTTGTAAGACCAAGAATGCTAATTCGTTCCCATACATTCAAGAGGAAAGTGAAACATTCAAGAATATAAATAAATCATCGGTACATTCCTGGACTATTTCGGGGAGCAAGAAAGAAACAACGAAATTTTCTTCTCACGTTCATTGATGAGAGACAGCTTCTTAACTGGTAGTTTTGTTTGCTATTTCTTCTATATTCAGTCGTCTCCCATTGAGACCAAAAGCTAAATATTTCTAACAAAAGATTCTGTCTAGACATTATGCTTTGCACTACATCTACTAATTTAGCTTTTGACTTGATTAATAAGAGTAAATCTCCCATTTTTGCTTGTTCTACAGAATCGCAAATAACACATCCAAAATACGGGATGGATTCAGAGAAATGCTTAATTTAGAAATGCAAAGCAATTTATTTCAACGTATTAAGGAGAAATCTTTGAAACAATTTTGTGCAAGAATTTTTTTTTTATTTCTGCTCCTAACTTGTACAGCTTCAATTCATGCGACTAAATTTGAAATTTTTCAATTTTATGGTACTAATTTTACCGTACAATATCTGCTGAAATATAAACTTCATGTTTTATCCTATTCAAGAATTGAAACAGTAGATAGTGATTATAAAATGGATCTTATAAATTACTCCGCGATGAAACAAAGACACCAACGATTTTAGAATCCAAAGATTTTTTTAACATTCCCTATATGTAGAAATCGTTTCTGAAAATTGTAGGTATATTCGATTATTTACTAGGTATGATAAGAGAAATTCTGTATATTTTCTCTTCGCAACTACCAATATGTCCGCGATGGCCTAGTGGTAAGGCCTCGGAGCCCGAGGGTTCCAGGTTCGAAACCCGAGTCCACTGAAGATCCGTCGAGTATTGGTCATGTTGTATTTTAAATCGTATGTAGGTGCTGAAACGCCCCCGCTGGCGTGGCGCCCACAACACATGCCCACCGTCTCATCCATAGGGCTTAGAGTCTACAGGGATGGACGGAGCGCTGGTGTGGTGCGGAAGCTTCGGGAGAGGGTGTCAGCTCAGGTGTCGTCCCCGTCATCTGACCGTGGTTCAAAATTACGAGGTCCTTCTAAAATAGCCTCGTGTAGCTTTAAAACGGGACGTCATTATAACTAAACTAAACTCGCTACTGTCAGTAAAGCCTAATAAGACATTTAAATACTGCTAATAGAAGACGTTAAGTATTAAATTTTAAAAAGAGTTATAATTTTATGTTTATTTGTATTGTTTCATTATTTAATGATACAACTTAAGCGAAGAAGTTAAGAAACCTCCTCAAGAAACCGACACAGATCGCCATAAACTACATTTCTAATACAACTTAAAAACGGAGTATAAATTAGATCATACATTTCTTTTTATTGCTCTCAAAGTTAGAAGAAATGATGAGTAGTAAGAAAATATCTGAGACAGAATATATAGAAACCTTTCAAGCCTTTCACTTTTCCAGAATTTTAGAACTCATATTTAAACTGAAAAGTTCAATTGATTATCTAACTACTCCTTCGCATGATTAAGTCATTTAAATACAGAAGTTAAATCGATTCTTATCAGTCAGGGACTGCAGTTAATTATAAATTAACTATTAAAGAGTTATTAAACTATTTGAAAGTTCAAGCTAACTATAACTGATCAATGTGAAAAGTGCCTATGAGGATAAATACGAACTTTCTGTTATTATAAAAGGAATAAGCTGTTTAAATAGCTATGTTTTAATTACTATACTTTAGAATTATGTTAATTTATTAACATTTTGAAGGACTTTTATAAACTACATATAGTAAACAAAATTAATTTTTTCACTACGATAAATAATTTTCCTGCTATAAAATATTTCGAAATTGATATACAGACATATCAATGAAAGATTTTTACATTGTCTTATTGTTTCTTGAAAAGAAACGTCAAGCAATTTTGGAAATTATAATTTACTTAAAAATACATTTAAAACAAACATAATTGATTGGGTAGAAAAATGTACAGGATTGTTATAATTAAAATTTACCGTTCAGAAGGCTCTAGAGCCAGTTCTATAGATCCGAGTGTATCAAAATTTCGCTAGAATGTGGTACAAATGAGGCGCTTTATGAAAACAAGAGAATTTAGTGTGAGTTAGTCCACTTTTCTTGAATAAAAACAGTATTTCGAGTGAAAAAAGAATGATCGGAACTGAATTTCGAAAGCGGTTCAATTAAAATAAAAAGAACTCAAATGAACTGTTCAGTTTTTCTTCAATAATAAAATAAATCTGCAAAAATCATCTCAGATATTGGTGCAGTGACACCTAGTGACGGCAATTTAAACTTTTTTCATTAATATTATTTCCTCTTTTTCGGTTTTCACAGAGCGCTATTAGAATTCCTTTTCGTTTGGAACTCTAGAACTGGTTCTAGAACCTTCTCAATAAGCAATCTTTAATCATAACAAGTCTGTATACAAAATAAGACAGGCTTTTCAGTTTAACAGAAATTTCCCAAGGTTTTTTCTAGATATAAATCAATACTGAAGCTTATCAATTTCTTTAATTTCAAATATAAATTTGATTTCCTTTCTGCAAAGTTTTACCACGTAAATTTTAGACTTCAGAAAAACATTCATTATGCAGTTTTTAAATCAAACATTCAATTTATTCATTCATTAAAAATTCAATTTAATCTATATTTCCATTAACTAAAATTTATATTTCACTAAATGTAAACTACAATTTATATCATATTTCATACGAAAATATTGATCAGAAGTAGAAAACATATTTTCCTATATAAATATTTAGAATATATTTATATAGAAAAATATAGATATTCGATATATAGTTGAATATTTATTTTTTATTTCAGAGATTCATACAGAAAAAATTTAAATTTTAATAACACAAATCACATCTTCAAAATATAGTTTTTTTCATTCTATTCAGTAAATCCTTTATTTGGTTCGTTTATTTTATTTGTTTCATACTTTGTATCAACAGTTTCTTCGGCTTATAATAGAAGGCATTTTTTAAATGTCTTTTTGAAGTGCTTTTATTTTTAGTAAAAATAAAAGGATTTTTCTTGTATATTTTCATCTAGATTTCTTGATTTCATTTTTAGCCTTTATTTTCACGTTAGAAAACAAGAAGGAATACATGACAAGTCAAGTTAAAAAAAAAAGCGATTCTTTCACATTTATATTTTCAAGATTGAAATATTCCTCTCACAAAGAAAAAAAATCGTGAAAGTGCAAAAAAAAATTCCCAGTTCTTCAAGAATTTATGACTTACATGCAAGATTTTATTGTATAATAAATGAGTTAAAGAACCAAAGAAAAGCTTTCGAAAATAACACAAAAAATATCGAGTAACAAAAAAGTAGTTCTGCAAACATAGTTATTAGTGAAAGCAAGGACTTTGAATAAATAGTTTGAAGTCAAGGGACCAACATTAGTTTCCCGAACAATTTGACTGAGAAAAAAGCTTTTAGCCCTAAATATCTTTTGATAAGATTATTTTTTACCTTTGAAAACAGAATATTATCTTATGTTCATTTGCTTCAGCTTTAAAGAGATTTTATGCATTTTACACATTATTGAGAGATTGAGGTGAGTGTGAAAGAGGGAGAGAAGTCACGAATCCCTTATTTTTCATGTCCATTGGTTTCATAAATTTGGTTAACTAATATCCCATTATTGTGAGCAGTTATATATTCTATGTTTGAATTGTTACATCGTTAAATATTTACGTTATTTTCAAACATCGTATTTATTGCATATCATTAGTTATATTATTAATCAGAATTTATATCTATTCTTAAAATTTGACAACTCTTATTCTTTTTTAACTGCAATATGTATCTCTTCTAGTCTTAAATCAGAACAAGCAACAGAATGGATATTTTTTACAGTTTTAGCTAATATCCCAGAGATATTTTCAGTTAATTCTTTGGTCCTTTTCGCTCATCGGGAAAGCTATTATGATTCCAATATTTCATCTTCGTTTCATCAAAAGCAAAAGTGATATTCTTCTCCTATTAATCCTTTGAGAGGCAGTATTTTTTAAAAATGTTCTTAAATAAAACTATGTTTGATCTAGTGAGGTATACAGGGTTCCCACTTATATTCGTTACACCCCCTTAACTACTAAAGGGTGACAGCTTAGGCCATGAAGTTAGTGTCTAGGTATAGTAAAAAAACTATGCGCTACTCGATGAGGCAACTTACAACGCCATCTATCTGCAAATTTTGGAATTAGCGGTCCTATCTCGTAAACGGTGAAAGATACGAGAAAAAAGTCAATCAGAAAGTTGTAGAGCACTCTCGATTTAGTACGAAAAGATACCTTGCGCACATTAATACTCAAAACAGAATGCAAAAAATGCACATTTGTTTGGTCACGATTTCGAAAATTGTCATGTCATAAAGAGTGGAAGAAAGAAACTGAGACTCGTCCCTGTCTTCTGGATCATTTATTTATATTGCTCAAAATGCTCTCCGTTAGCCACTATACGCATTTGCATTCTGAACTTGATTTCTCTCGCTTTACTCGCGTTTCACGACGTCATAGTGCTGAAAATCACAATCAAACAAATGTTCATTTTTTTGAAGATCTTCGATCTCTAAGTACGAGGTTTGGTATACTGCTGATCACTCCTTCATGATATAGAATTTCTCTATCGTGCAGTATACGTATTAAAAATGCTGAAGAACTTATTTCTTAACGTTCATTATTTCATCACTTCTCCTGAGAGATTATTTAAACCTTTTTTTTCAAAACGTGATCCATTAAATTGCTCCAATTTAAATACGAAAAAAAAGCCTCAACCATGATAAACTCCATCAAATTCTTCGAGGGTATTTTCTTCACCTTTACGATTTCAAAAAAAACACACACACACAAAAGAAGGCTTTGCATTTGTATTAAAAATGGTTAATGAAGATTCACCGGATAAAAAACAGCACTTGATCTCGTTTTTTTCTTTCTTGTAGCCTGTAAAGTGTTAAGAATAAGTTATATGTGCAACATGTTTTTCGTTAATGGTTTAGATAGTCAGTTAAAAAACATCAAACAGAAAAGTACAGTAAAGCTGGTAAAAAACGATTAGTGAACTTTGAAATCGTATTTATGAAAAGAACGGACATATATTCTTCCCACACATTTTTTCAAATTTAAAATGTAGGAAAAAATGTTAAAGCCACAGTTTTTCTATCAGTTTGAGCGCTTTGAATTCTGAAAATTCGACACACTTACATTTTAAAACATATTCTGCACTTAATCCATTACATATACAAAAATTTAGATAGCTAGTTGGGCCGTTTTTCCTTCTAAGAATTTTTTTTAAAAAGGGAATTCAAAATTTTAAATCTTTTTTAAGCTGGCACTGCTAGTGAACCTTCAGAAAAAATTCGCCATAGTAAAATTTAAATATATTAACTATCAGTATTAATTTAAAACCTCAAACTGACACCAAGTCGCTTGGCAAAACCTGAGAGGTAAGTTGAACCACTACTAACATGAAGCGACTATCACAAAACATGCTTCTCTATTATTATATTTTATTAACTTAAGTAAAGTAGTTGTGTTATTATCAACATTATGGGCATTATATACATATTTTGTACATTTATATTCAATAGAAACTGAGATACAGCTTTTATGGCCATCGTCAAATAGTATTGTGTAATTATAATCAAAATTGAGTCCGCATGGTTTTTCATAACAAGTATCTTTCATAATAAAACTGGTACGATTCCATCCCACATATTCAGAGACATTTCTATAACGCAGATCCTGATCAATCCTGTGTAGCAGCGCGGGCAAAACTGACCCATGCGAAATGGCCCAACTAGCCCCATATCGCCAGTTTTGTTTCTCATATGTGTAGGGATTTATTCTGAAAGCATTTCGGTAAGCAAACAAGCCCTAAAGAAACAATGAAGAATTATCTTTCTGAATATTATTTGCAAAAATGGAAATTATAATTTATGAGCAAAGAAAAAACGAATATTCATAATTGAGGAAATTTACTCAGCTTATCAAAAATTAAAAAATTCTGGCTGGTTCTTTAATGAAGATTACTTCTTCAATGACATTGATGTGGAAGAAGGAAGGCGGGATAATACAGATTTGTCTTGAATGGCAGAGTTAAATACCGAAAAGTATTAAGAATTTCGCTACTGGCCCAACGTGTCCCTGTGGACAACAAGCCCCGGTCTACCCTAACAAGTAAATCCGCACGAAACTGGTATATTCATTCTACCTTCCCTTCCCCATACAAAAAATGATTTAGTCTTACCATTATTTAAAAGGTTTGTCTTATCCAATTCGCACTCATTATGTCACAATGTTTGATGTTTTTTCTTTAAACTTAAATTTTAAATAAGCAATATGTTGTTACAGACATGACAAGTCGCTTCCCAACAATGTGAGTCTTAAAGTTGGGAAGAGAGTTTTACAGGGGTAAGTATGGGATGACGGACAGTAGCCACGTCTGGACCCCTGGCATTGGCGACCATCTTGGCAACTTGGCGACCTTGGCGACGAAATATAGGATCTCAAAGGTGCTAGAATCTTCTCGATATTTCTATTAAGAGAGAAGATACCCTTAAATGTACTAGATGATTCCATGTGAAGTCACGGCCTGACGGGGGAGACTATATAAGGAGAGCGCTTGGATGACGGAGGGAATGTTGATCGTCTGGTATCGCCTTGGAGCGCGAACGTCTTTAGAGTTCTATCCGCTGTGCGAGCTAGTAAGCGGTTAGACGCCGAGCGGTAGCGTAGTGTTGATCCATTGGGAACAACTTCAGAGTTTCTTCTGCAGTGCAAGCTAGGAAGCTGGTGAGCTGAGCGCTATTGAAAGTTCTGTTATTGTCGTTATTAGTTATTTGCTGACTGTTTGTGTTGCTAAATATCAAAGTGCTGTACTGTTATTACCTGTGAATTGTTGTCTGTTTACTTTGCTAATTTGTGCAAGAACTATTGTTACCTGCACCTGTGCTACGTGTTTTCCTGCATATTTGTAAATAAATCTTCATTCTTCATTATCCTGCGAGTTGGACTGTTTACACCATACACTCACAGAAAGACTTTTGCAAGAATATGTGTGCGTGCGTGCGTGAGTGTGTGTGTGTGTTTAAACTAAACATGCTAAGTCAGAAATCGGTAAAATTTCTGTTCACTGATACCTTATTTATCGCTGTAAGCTTTGTATTAGTTGAGAAAAACATGTTGACAAGAGAAAAAAAATATTGGACTTAATGAATGTTATCAACTTCTTAAATCTACAAAATTCATAAAACTTCCTTTAATTCGCCACTAATGCAGAAAGATATATTAATTAATTTAAAATTATAAAATTGGATACACTTTAATATTATTAGAATACTCGAATTAGTTTCGGAATAATGAAAAAATGCATAAAAAACTGGGTTATCATATCTTCTTGCCAGAAAAACCGATAAACAATATCACTCTTCACAGCAAAATGAAATTCTTTTTTAGGAAAAAAATAAAGAGAATATCTTCCTTTCAAAAACCTGTCACGCGACGGCTTTGAAAGCATAACTACATATCACTTTCTATCATCGGTTTCGGCAAACACTTAGAGCGCGACGTTTTCTTAACTCTGTGACGTCATATCAAGCCGAACGTCCATCATCTTGTATTCCACAACCCTACCTGTCCCCGGGGATTTAAAAGCTCTACAATCGATGCGTTTTTCTGTCGATGGGAAAAATGTCTCTTCCCTAGTTTATCTTGACGTGAGCTTAAGAAAAATATTGCAGATGGTATCGGATAAGTCGTGACATTTGTAGACACCGTTCAACAAATTATGGGATATTGCATAGCTTTGGTGTATCTCTTTCTGACATTAAGAGTTTTATTGACATATTTCCCTAGTTAATATGACTGCTTCTTTTTCTGCATCAACTAGAAGTTATGTTATGGTTTTAGATAGGTATCATTTTGACTTTCTGAATGATTGCTCTGTAGAGATTAATACGATTTTTATTTTAAATATTTATAATGAAATTTATATATATAATATTGGACGATACCGTTTTAAATTTCGATGAAAGTTATTCCATATGGAGGGAAAGAAAAATATGAATTTAATGAAAGTGTATTTAAAATTTAGAACAACGGAGCTCTGTGAATTGAAACTCTCAATTGAACTTTTAGTTTTAGAATATTTTAGTTTTATCGATTCTTGTCAGATATGACATAGTTAATAACACTATCAGATATGAATAGCTACTAAGTAATATTAATTCATGCATAAAAATGGGCAGCTAAATTGAATGCATCTTTAACTACTCATAGTTTAGTATTGGTAAGAAGTGTGTTTAAAGCTCAAAAAATAAGAAACTTTGCAGATAATCAAACAAAACAAGAGTCTTAATCCACTTTCTTTCCTTAAATGTTTAAACTATTTGAGAATACAATGAAGTTCAGCTGTTGAAAAGTCCTAAAAAAATTCTTCATGATAGCGTAATTAAAACATTACACTAAATTTATCTCGGAAAGGTTGACGCACATCTATTGGCTTGTTGATACTGAAGGTATAACTATGGTTAATTGTTTATCACTTTGAATTCCAACAAATATTCTTGGTGACTTTAGAAAAAAGACACAATTAGTCGTCCAACAAGACATCAAAAGAGTCTAACAGCTTCTTCTAAAATACTGTTACGAATTTGTAATATGGTTTCCCTGTTATGTTAATCTTATGGTAGGAAAGAGAGATTTACAGAGTTTCGCATTGAACGCCAAGCCAATGGCCGGCGACCTTTACGACAAAATGGAGGTTCTAGAAAATATAAGAATTAACGCCCATCTCTCTTAAAAGCTGAGATATGGAGAAAATTCTGGAGAATTCCATGTGACGTCCCACCACGTCGGAAGGCTATATATACCCGGGATGCTACAAAAAGTTAGGATCTCTTTGGAGTTTTATTCGTGGTACGAGTTGGTCAATCGTTGAATGCTATTGATAATGATGTTTCTGTTATTTAATTGGCGAATTGCTATTGTTGTTGTTGTTAATTTCGACAAGTTCTGTTCCTTGCGTACATTGTGTTTTCTGGAATTTTCATGGAATAAAGCGTCGCTCTCCATTATCCTGCTTGTTCAACGGTTTTAAAGTATATATTTAGTATTGAGTCTCATGCTATACTTTATTGAGGACTATACTCACTATATTCAATAGCGCGTCAACTCTTTCAAGTCAGGTAGGACTTCTGAGCACAAATTTTCACACTCAACTAAATGCATTTTTTAAAAATTCATGTCTGGAAGTATTAAGGATTTTCGATTGCTCCGAGAAATATTTGTCCACTTTTCGTCTTGGGTAGTTATCAGCATTGAAATATATTCTATGAATGAGTTCAATTCTGCCCACTTTTTAAAATTCACTGAGGAAATCCATCGTAAATGCTTTCTTTAGTAAGAATCTGATAAATTGTTAGTTATTTATTGGCTCTGTGCTTGGAATTTTGCAAGTCGTTAATCAGAGGGACCCTGAAATGGAAAAATTAAAATCTTTTAAGAAAGCAAAACACAGTGAAAATGGACAAAGATATTGCATTTTATTTCTGCAGAAATAAAAATTACTTTATGCATTCGATTAATTTAGATGAACGATTCTAAGTTACATTAATTGCAATCTATTAATAAATGTTTGGGTCTAATTTTCAAATTAGTGCTATTCTAATCAAAATGTTAAGTTTTACTAAATAATTCGATACGATGTTGAGGATATTTTGAAATGACTGAAAAAACTGTTTTTACCAATTATGACTTTTGATATCGAAGGAAAATATGTAAAACTTCACGTTCGATAATATATATTATTCGTAACAGGAAAATGACAAGTCTGATACTATCAGAACAAAGAAGCAAGTCTTTAAGAAAGGAAATGTCTCTTCTTCTATTTCCACTTTGAATCGCTTTAATGGGCAAAAAATAATCTCTGAATAACTGGTGATCGGTAGTCTTCTATGCCCAGGCTTAGCAATCCACCTAAAAAAAGTCGAGGGTTAAAATTCTTTGATAATGTCAAATTGTCCACGAAACCCTGATCATAATTCGTTTTGACGTGGAAACGTCTTTCCGCTCGTTACAATGATAGTCGGTCGAACTTTCTTGTGTGACAAAATACCGTCAGATTTGAATCGCTAATAACTACGAGACTAATCATGTGAAAAGAATGTTTGGCCCCGCAACGGATAGATCATATCTGTAAGAGTTTGTCCCATAGTATTTATTTTACCTGTGACGTCAGCGTACCAGTGTAGGCGCATGCGCGTCATTGTTATGAATTAGCTTTATGTAAGTTTATAAATAAATGTAGCGTGGAAACGCGTTTAACTAGAAGGTTTATTCTGGTGTCATTTTAAAGAGCTTAAGGAGCATTACTATGACCCAAAGTGAGACAAAAATATTTATCAGAATATAAGCAAAAATCAGTATTAAATTGAAAATTTCAAACTCCGCATATTTTTTTATTATAACATGCAGAGTTTTCTTTCGAATTGCACGAAACTCTTACAGAATACTTGATAAAACGTAAAAGAAGCATTGTATTAAAATTTGAATTCAAAAATTTTAATATAACGGGAAATATGAGCATTTGTAGTGAATAATGTTTTACTGCGCATACGCGAAATGTAGTTATAAACTACAGTCACTGTCGCCATCAATGGCTACTCTAAATATAATATAAGAAAGGCGCAGTTAGGGTCCCCGCTGTAGATTTTTCGTATTAATATGTAATTTAATTATCAATCTCTACAATACTTACATTGAGTAGTATAGTGGTTACAGAATACATAAATCACAAGCTACCACAGACCCTTGCTACATGCGATAAACTAGTGATTCATCTATTCTGTAACCACTATACTACTCAATGTAAGTATTGTAGAGATTGATAATTAAATTACATATTAATACGAAACACTTGTTTTATGATTTTATCCCGACGTTTCCACGAAAAATCTCCGGCGCGGACCCGAACTGGGATTTTCTTATGTTCCCCGCTTCTTCTAATAAGCGTGTGCATGCATCAACATTTTTTTCTTCCTATATTTTTTTAAGATCTTGGCAGACGCTTTTTTTAACTGGTTGTTTCGACCATCTAATTGACTAAAAAACCTTCTCCATGTGTGTCAATGTTTTTCTCTTGTCAAGTGGCAAACAAAATCAAAGAGAAAGTAGCGAGTTTTTTCTTCTTTTTCTACATACGAGTTGTAGTGAAGCCTTTAAAATCTAAACGCGAAATAAAAGAAAGGGTTTTTTTCGGTCCCCTGTTTTAACCCGCTTTTTATTTGCTGACGCGAGACAAAATATTAAAAAAAGGTGCGGATTTGATGTAGTTCATTAAAGCTTCGGTAGTTGTGTTTTAGTCCAGAACTGAAGCCTTTTAATGGGTCCTTTGTTTTAAAATAATGTTTAAGCAGAAAGTGGATGCAATGTATGTCGTAAATGAAGCTTAATAAAAAAAATAAGTGAAGCAAAAATTCTGGAAAATACATCTATATTTATTTTTAAAAGGGGGCATTTTTTTGTGATCTATGCTGTTTGGAAACATATATAATATATATAAATACATCATTCTTAAAAATGATTTTAAAAAAGATAATCAATCTACTTACAGTATTTTTCACAAAAAATGAATGTATTTATTTTTTATGAATCTACTATATTTGAAACTGAAATTCTAATAAATTTATTGTCATCTATTTAAAAAGAGTTCAATTTGAATCAGTATTATTTTGTTTTTATGTATTCATATTGTACATATGTTAAGAACATAAGGATTTAAAATCTTAAAAGACAAAAAATAATAGAAGTAATTTAATTGTTGTGCGCAAGTACAGCACCATCCAGGAAAAAATTGCAAAGTACAAAATAAATAAAAATACTAATAAAAGGAATTATAATTGTGGAAGAGTTAAAAAATAATAGCAGACAAGGATAAGAAGTAAGAATCTGGCGGATGACTTCATCAGAGGCCATACATCCATGCAGATTCAAAAATGGAATAGGTTTTCTGTAGAGGAAAAAGACGTTAAGGTCTGATATTTAATATCCTCTAAGGCCTGAACCCATTCCGAAATGTATCAGAAAGAAAAGCATTTATCCACAAATAAGAAATTAAAAACAGTCTTGTCTTTAGTATTAGTCCTTTTCCTCTACAGAAAACCTATTCCAATTTTGAATCTGCATGGATGTATAGCCTCTGATGATGTGATCCACCAGATTCTTACTTCTTATCCTTGTCTGCTAATATTTTTAACTCTTCCACAATTATAATTCACTTTTTTAGTATCTTTCTTTATTAAGTACATAAGCATATTATATTATCTTTAAATGATAATTTTCATATTCATCTGTTTAAGAAGTATGATTGATCTTTTAATTAAATTTCAGTTTTGGCGATTATCGTTTGAATTGCGCTTTTGAAAAATTTAATTCGTTACAACTGTCTTTATATTCTGAGGGAAATTATTTACAAGATAAGTCGCAAAGGGCAGTCAGTGTAATAAAGCTAGCCATAAGGACCATATCATCTTTTGAAGAACATTTTTACTGCCCATAAATAAATGCTCATTAACATTACAAACATGAGAGATTCACATTTTAATATCCTGCTATTGAAAGATTATCTTTTTGGAACATTAAACTCTGCCTTAACCGAGGAATAAAAACGTAATAGATATGACTCTTTGATGGAAACAAGGAGTCAATGTGACTCCTTCTCAAAGGTCAGTTAGTATTGAAAGTTTATACGTATTTTATGAATATAGAATGTACCCAAAGGTAATTTTTAAATCCTTTTTTATATAAAGATTACATGCATGTTTATTTCTTTTAAAAGTCGAAACGGTTACGAACAAGTTTTAAATTTTGAAACGCGAGAATCCTCATAACTTCTTTAATGTTTCAATAAGCTTTTTTTAACAAAATATCTGATGCTGATCCTTTGAGGCTGCTATTAGTTAACTCTGAGACAATTTGATTCAAACGTGAAGTTAGTGTGACTCAAACTCATAGAATTTGGAACACTACCTGTTAAACCTGAAAAGCTGTACTTTTCGGCCGACAAAGAGTCTTCTTCATACGCCTTTTATGTGTCTTCATCGTTTAAAATGAGATTTGTGATCTCCGTTTGGCATTTTTCTAAACGGGTAAATTTATCTTTAATTTGCGCTTCCCAAATCGAAAGCTGATTCAGATTTGGAGCTTCTTTTATAAGCTAATCCTCAATACCTTTCGCTCAAATCGCAAACGATGTACGAAGCGATTTTCGTTTTGTTATTAACTTTGTCACATCCATCTTCTTTCAGGCTCAAAATATCAACTGACAACTAAAACCGCGCCCTACGTTGGACGCCAGAAATTATGTAGCGTAAACTCTCTGCTACACAATAATTCAAATACAAATACAGGGCTGACATCTACCCGATGTCTGGTTTTGGCTGAAATGATCAACAAATACTGAATAGGCAAGCATGTGACAAACAAAAGACATTCAATCACAGACACACACAACATTACATGGAGAAGTTAGAAGTACACCTGCCCCTTCTGCAAAGTAAAAACAGAATAACAACAGCTGATGTCAGTTTAGGTTGGCTCTGATTGGTTGGTGAGGTGATGCCATTCGCAAGAATAGCGTATCTAATAGAAGGTTTTTTTTTTCCTTCTCTAGGAACTGTTGGAATCTCGGAAAAAGGAATGGAGTCACCACGTTTGCATTCAATACACTGACACATTGCTTTAGATGGTGACGTAGCTTGCAGAGGGTGGTCCTCCACGGGTGGCAAAATCAGGCATACAGGAAAACAATTTTATAATTAAAAAGAACAGTGGCATTTGCTTAATCATTGTGTCCATAAAAATAAAACTAATGTAGTGTAGACAGGGGCTAGTTGGTCATACGGGCACGTTGATCCAGTCGCGATATTTTTAAAACTTTCCGATATTTAACACTATCAGCCCAGACAAGTGTGTTATCCTGTCCTCCTTCTTCCACATCAACGTCATTTAAGAAGCAGAGGCTATTAAAGAACTATCTATAATATTCTAATTTTTACGAAGCTGAATAAATTTCTTCACTTATAAATAATAGCTTTTTCTTTGCTTATAAATTCTAATTTCCATTTTTACAAATAACGTTCTGAAATATAATTCTTCATTGTTACTTTAGGTGTTGTTTGTTTATCGAAATGCTTTCAGAATAAATCCCTACACTCATGAGAAACAAAGATGGCGATATGGAGCTAGTTGCCAGATTTTGAATGGGGCACGTTGGCCCGTGGGGCTAGTTCGCAGAGTTCGAATGGGGCACTGCTACACAGGGTTTTTCAGCATGTGCGTTATAGAAATAGCTCTGTATATGTGGTATGGAATTGCACCAGATTTTTTAGTATGGAAGATACTTGTTATGAAAACAATGAGGATTCAATTCTAATTATAATTACACAATAGAAGGGGCTGCTACGATTTGACGATGACCTTATAAGCTGTATCTCGGTTTCTATCGGGTAGAAATGCACCAAATTTAGATAATAACATAAATACATTTCTTAAATTAATAAAATATAATAATATAGAAGAATATTTTGTGATAGTCGATTTATACTAATAGTCGATCAGCAGTCGGGGCAGGTTGGCTTAAGCGACTTGGTGCCAATTTCAGGTTTTAAAATAATACTGATAGTTAATATATTCAAATTTTACTATACCGAATTTTTTCTGAAGGTACACTAAAAGTGTCAGATTTAAAAAAAAATTAAATTTTGAATTCCCTTCTTCAAAAAATTCTTAGAAGAAAAAACGGCCCAACTAGCCCCGGTCTACCCTAATTAATTCGTATTTTTTGCTTTCTGTCGGTAAATCGCCGATACATGAAAAAAAAATGGTCGACTCTTCATTTCGCAACCTATCAGCTGAGATTGAGGGCGTCAAACGAAGAATTGCATTTCTAATAAAATCCTTTTTTGCGACTTATGTAACAAGTAAAGGAAAGGCAGCATATTGCAAGTTCTCCCCGGCGGCAAAAGTTGAAGCTACGCAGCTGGCTTTAGACGACAGCGCCATCGTTTCCTTCTAGATACCCTATGGAAAATATTTTGCAATGTCACTGTTACAGAAGGATGGAGATTAAAAATTTAAAAACTAAATTCTGTGGGTAATTAATCTTAAAAGTTTAGTTACAAATAAATTCTAAGATAAATTAATTGATACAAATAGAATGGGAAGTGCTGCCTTTTTTTTAACGGAGTAACATTATGATAAAAATTTATTTTCCATCATTCCCAAAGAGCACAAGATGCAGGACAATGTTGCTAAAATATTTTCACGATATTTAGCATTCATCATCATATTTAGCATTTAATATGATGATCAATCAGAATATCAAACAACCTTAAAAAAATATCCTGCAAAATATTTAGGCTAATAGATTGTAAGGAGATAACCCACGCATATGCACATATTCCTCCCCTCCGTTACATAACACAGATCAGCTTTAATAATCCTTGTGATTTGGATACCCACTGTTCAGCATTTCAATCGCGTTAGATTTAATCTAACGCGATTTGAGGATTAGAGAAATTCCTCCTATAACAATGGATCCTAAAACAAGTCTTATCTATAGTGATTCGAGTAATAGGAAAATTCCCATATTACTCAATTCCACCAAGATAATGAAGAAGAAATTTCAAGGAACGGGTTTTTTGTTCAATGGTGCAAAGTAGTGATGGTGAAATAAATATTATTTTATGCATTTTCGTTTATAGTATTTTTGATAAAAGTTGCTTATATAAAGATAATTATGTAGTTAACAAAAAAACCCGAAATGGTTTTTTTAATTTTGGAAAACTACTCTTTTTTATTAGTTCTTTGTTTAATATAAAGCATTATTTTGTAGAAATCTAAGATTGGAACTTGTTACTGTAATATTGGTGATGACGGTGCATTTTGTAAATAAATCTTGATTCTGCAAAATTTATTTCTATAACTTTTCACTGCTCGTGCGCGATCGCATTGCAGTTTTTTTCTCCATAAACTGACGCAGGAGAGTTCTATTGAATTTTTAATTCACAATTTGTAAAAAAATATGTCAAGTTTTTTTTTTTCAAAACTCGTTCATCTTTGGTGAAAGAAAAGCCTTAAAGCATTTAATTGCTCTTGCACTTAAATATCTCAATATATAAAATATGAATGAACATCTTCATCGCCAAAATATTCTTGTTTGAAATATTGTAAAAAAAAAGAGTCATTCATAAAACCTGACTTAAATGCAAACAAAATATTTAATAATAAAAAATAGCTACTAATATAATAACAAAATTAACACAAATATTCAAAGATCTGGGAAAGAACTGTAAGGCTTTGCCTCTCTTCTATCTATGCCCCACTTCATCTTACATTAAAGTGTGAAAAAATAATTACAAAAACTGTGAAGACATAGATAGCCAGTAAAATTATGTGCCCGAGACCAAGAGAGCAGCCTAAAAATATGCTAAAAGCTTTTTTCTCCCCTTAGATGTTGCAAAATATTTAGTGGAGCACAAATTCTTACCTCACTTTAACCCTCTCACACCGACCGAGGCGGTCCAGGGCGGTTTAAAAATATGGAAATAGCAGCGACGAAGGCCGGTCTAAGGCGGTTGGTTTCTTTTTAGGGGAGGTGAGGTTCTGCGACCTCTTCGGTGATAAGCATGGTAGGAGGGTCAAATTATCCTTGCCAACCATAGCCCATGTCCGTGTGCCTTAAAGGAAGGTTATAGCAGGGTGTGGAGTAAATGACCACCCAGGTAAGAAGAGTCCAATTCATGTGGCTTCCTCCCAAAAAGGCCCTGTTTTAAAGGGGATAGAAGAAAAAAGTAGCCTCGGGATTAAAGAATTAATGCAGTTTTGTCTATTGATGCTATTGATCTATGCTATTGATAATAGTGTATGCATTAAAGGCTTTTTTAAAACCTTCTTTCTGCCCTTTTGTTGCGATTTTGTCACTTTTTAAAATTCGTTCTTGAATCCTTGAATGTATGTTGTTAACAAAAGTCTACAGAGTTTTTTTTCATTTCCCTATTAAACGTCTGTTTTTTGTCCTGTCCATTTTTTAAAAAAATAAATGCTTTATAAAAAATCTTTGTTCTATTTTAATCTCCCCTGTAATCTACAATGCCTAAGCTAACTATTTTTTTTCAGAAAATAGAAAAAAATATCTTGAAATTAAGGGTTAATCCAAATTCTTGGCTAAAAAAAAGCTGAAAGCATGCCAATGCCTTTTACTTGTCAGGTTCCAAGCAAAAACAATGATGAAACAAAAAAATTTTTATCAACGCTATAGACCTAATTAAGCCTTTAAAATACCAGTGTGCTAAAAAATATTTATTTTTTGTGGCTCTTACATTATCTTACTTTTTATTTGCACACAAGAGGAAAAAAGATATAAAAACAGCAAAGAAAACTTGATAATGGTCTTTAAGAAGTGTAGTCTTTTGTTCTTTCCTAAAACAAATGCACTTTAATAGGTAATATTTTTAAACAAGATTTAAACTGAAAGCCTATAATAGAATTATACGAAAGTAGCTTTTCAAATAGTGCAGTGTTTAGATTAATACACACATATTTATTTGTCTCATAATCTAAAATGTATAGACATATAAATAAGTTTACATACTAATAGAAATATTATTTATGATTCACTTAATGATAATTATATCAGCAACTTTTGATTATAGTTATGGACATCGTGTAAAAATGAGAAAAAAAAATCAAATTTTAATTAACATCAAGCAACACTAAAAGAAAAGTTTTTGAGTGAAATTTAGATGTCAGCTTAAAACGTTTGATATAAAGTAACTTAATTTTAATGCATTGCGTAATAAAACGTATTGAAATTGCGATTTCGTGGTATGCCATAAGTTAGCTGAATGGATATCAAGAAGTATATATATATATATATAATTGAAAGACTTTTAGAAGTTCTTTGTTATTGCTTTTAAGTAAATCCCTGTAATACTACAAAAGCAATGCAGCAATGCACATAATTTGTGTCTATAATTTAAA
>BGPR01016743.1:13713-33924 GCA_013235015.1 Araneus ventricosus | reverse complement strand
TTACTTCCAAATTCGAAGAAAATCGAACAAAGTGTTGGGCCGTGAATGCGTAACAAAAAATTTACAAACAGACAAAATGTTGAATAGTCGAATTAAAATAGAGACCTCGCATCACTCAGTCGTTTGTTTTTGACTTCCATGTACAGGGCTGTTATTGTCAGAAAAGCAGAGGGTGATCAGAAAAATTATATTTAAGATATAAAATGTGATAAAAAAATGAAAATTAACTTTTTAAATTATAGAATATACGTCTAGAAATGCAGTATTTTATGAAAAGGAACCGTTTCAAAAGACAAAATTATAGACTAGAGTAAAATTATTACAGTTACATTAAATACAATTGATGATAAATACTTTTACTGACAGTTGATGTAGTGGACAGGTTTTAGAAAATATTCAGAGTGCAGTGGCACTGATACAAGTCTCATAAGTAATTTCTTTCCTTCGTCAAACAAACTATCATTTTTCAAGTGTATTCAGGTCATTCTAAACAGCGGTTCTAACTTTACAGTGTTTATTATTTTTCGGCTTCTCGTGTACAAGGCAGTCATTTCCTTAAAGCATAGGTTGATCAGAAAGAATCCAGTCAAGATGGAAAATGTCATCGACAGCACTAAAATAATGTTTTTATTCAGTAGAATATTCGTCCAAAAGTGTAGCATTTAAGAGAAGGAATGGTTTTAAAAGATGAAAGGATTGACTAATGAGATGAAATTTTACAATTACATTAAAGGTAGTAGTTGATGGACATTTTTACTAATAGCACATATAGTATATATATTTTACAGAAAAATCTGAATGACATTTGCACTGATAGAAGCCTTATAGCCGAATCATGGATCTGCGTACATTTTCAAGATTCCAGGCATGTCCGTCACACCACCTTCTACAACGCCGAGATCGCTCTCGGCATCAGTAGGATGGTCATATATGATGCTATTCAGTGATCGTATATGATGTCTCCCCTTAGAAGGGAATCCTAACTTGACAAATCTGGTAATCGTGGTGTCCCAGCAGTAGGTTTACCTCGAGAAACAAAACGGTTTCCATATCTTATCTTGAACAAACTGAATGTGAAAAGTCTTATTGTATGTATTTCATAAATGAAAATTTTTCCAATTTCATGTTTACTTTCAGCTTGCGAATGCGGCCCAGGTTCAAGCTGCACTTTTTCAGGCTTGTTCTCACAGAAAGCATGCATTTGCAAACCAGGATATTGGGATCCTGGTGACAGACGGAAACCTAGAATGTGCGTAGGTGAGTTTTTATATTTGAAACTGTTACCACTGATTATTTCGTGTGCAACTGAAAATAAACGGAAATAAATATTTTAAATACGTTTATACGAAAACCTTTTTTTAGGATGGTAAAAATTATCATGATTTTGACGTGAAAACGTCTTTAAGCCCCTTACAGTGATAGACGGTTGAACTTTCTTGTTTGACAAAATTCCGTCAGATTTCAATCGCTAATAGCTAAGAGACTAATAATGCGAAAGGAATAGTTCACCCCACAAAGGATATATTATATCTGCAAGAGTGTGTCGCACAGTATTTGTTTTGCCTGCGAGTTCATCGTACCAGTGTAGGCGCATGCGCGTGATTGTTTTGAATTAGCTTCATGTAAGGTTATAAATAAGTGTAGCGTGGAAATGCGTTCAGCTAGGAGGCTGATTCTGGTGTCATTTTAAAGAGCTTGAGGAGTATTACTACGACCCAAAGTGACACAATACAAATATTTATCAGAATATATGTAAAAATAGGTATTAAATTGAAAATTTCAAATTCTGCATGTTTTTTTATTATAACACGCAATTTTCTTTCGAATTTTACGAAGCTTACAGAATACTTGAAAATACGTAAAAGAAACATTGTATTGAAATTTGAATTTAAAAATTTGAAAAGTACGGGAGAGCAAAACTGAGACGTTATAAGGCCGGAATCCAAAACTTCACGCGCATATATATAGTTGGTTCCGAAATATTTACCAAAAACTGCAAATTCCCGCTGTTGATATGCAACGCCCACATTTGAGGCACTGTATATTATATTTATTTGCATTTATCACTCCTCTTTTCATGAAGATCGTGTTGCATGAAAAGTAGACCGATAAATAGTAATTAATATAATATAAGTTCCCTCAAAAAGTGGACGTTGCATGCCAAGAGTGCGGATTTGCAGTTTTTGTAAATATTTCGGAAACTACTAAAGATATGCACTTGGCTTTTCTGATACCTGCAATATAAAGTTAGTAAGTATAGTGTAGTAAAGATCATCGATTATGCATCCAGATCAATTTCAATGTTTGGGTCGAAAGTTTGATGCACATCTACACTTTTGGCCTGAAACATTCTGAAATTCAGCAATCTAGCTTTTTTCAGTTTTTGCTAACACAATCACATGAATCTTTAGACTGAGATACGTTCAACTCTTTGATGGATTTGCTTTAAACTTCAATTAATATCTACATTTCTTATTATAAAACTATATTATAAATTTTGTTACTTGCTGTAAATTTTAACATGCTTGGAAATCTATTTACCTTAAATACAAAAGCTTTTGCAGGAAAGATACTGTAACATATTTATCCGAAGCTGCAGGATAATAAGCTGATACTTCATCTACTCCTTCATATTCTGAAGAAAGCTTCAGCAAAATAAAAATCTATAATATTCTCAAAAGATTACCCAAAAGCAAAGCCCCTGGTTTTGAAGGAATTGACTCAGTATTTGTGTCGAATTTCCACACCAACTTTCCTGAACTTCTGACTATATTCATGAATAAAAGCCTAGCTCTGAAAAAATTCCCAACGCCCTTCAAAAGAGGACTGATAAGAAAATCCTCATCCACAAAAAAGGAAAAGAAAAGAATAGTATAAACTCTCACAGACCTATCACCTTTCTCCCGATTCTAGAAAAATTATTAGAAAAACTGTTACTCCAAAGAGTCATCTTCACTCTAAACAAACAAAATGTGCTTCACCCCACCAATTGGGATTTAGAGAAAGAATATCAATTAACCACACTCTCCGGTTGTAGTTGGATGTCATCGAAGATGCCCAGAAACGAGAACACAACGTTATAGATATTTCATTAGACATCCAAAGCGCGTTTAATATCTTAAAATTTACCATAATAAAAAAAGGATTAAGAAAGCTCTACACGAAACCAAACATTTCTGAAACATTAGAAAACATCCAATCAAATATCAAAGTGGCAATACAAACTAGTTATGGCCAACAGTGTGGAAACAAACGCAAGGCTGCCCGCTAGGATCTTGAACATCTCTCTTCTGGAATATTGTAGCAGATGAAATTTTGAAAACAGATTGGCCCAAAGAAAATCATTTACAGGCATTTGCCGACGATTTCGCTTTTGCCATCAGTGGGAGAACCCTCCGGGAACTGAAACAGCACAGAAGTTTCGCTCTCGAATCTATAAGATTTGGACTGAAAAATTCAGTTTAATGTGTCAATAAAAAATTTACTATATTTGTTAATAGGTAAACTTTCCAGGGTTTCAACCGTCATATGGTGCACCCGACCAATAAATATAACAACATATCTAAAATACCTGGGAGTTATATTACATGAAAAATTAAATTGGATTTCACACTTTCAAGAGCAAGGGGTTAAATCAGTCAACAAATACAAACAACTTTGCCGTATAGCTGGGCCAGAATGGGAGCTACAATAAAAATTCAAAAGTGTACACCACCAAACAGTTATATAGAGGTTTCTCCTTTATGGGGCTAGTGCTGGGGTCCTCACTGCATCTCCGAGATTGGAAAAAACTAGACTCAATATAGAGGCTGTTCCTCCTTCACATTTCCGGCTCTTGCAGAACCCCTCCAACAACAGCGTTGCAAACTATTACAGATATCATGCCATCACATCTTAAAGCACAAAATAAAACAATAAACATCAGCGTCACATTTATTAAAAAATAAATAGAATTTGAAGGTCTCTCCTATCAGAAAAAGGATTATGAATGAAAAAAATCAAGACTCTAACAACACATCCTTCATTATTTAATATCATAAATCAAATATCAACAACAGAGCCAGGGAACGAAATGACTAAAATTTGGACAGATAGGCTTACGATTGCAAAGACAGTGCTTGATCCTCATACCAATCATCGACTTGTCCGAGACATCCAGTCCCTTCTCACAGAGAATAGAAATATTCTCGTTAGATGAATCAAAGCCCATGTTGTCTATTGGTGTAATGAAGAAGCCGATACTCTCGCCAAAAATGTCATCACAGAAGGTGTTGTAGTGAAAGCTCTAAAGCCTCGATGAGAGGTTAAACAACATTAACAAGAACGGTTTTAAAAATGGCAAAATCTTTGAGATAATGGAAACACTTGTCGTTCTGTTTATAATTGCTCAAAACAATTCAACTAAAACTATTCTTTTGGGCACGAGAAGAAATTCTGTTTGTCACAGGACACTCTTCATTCCCTTCATTCCTTAGCCGCTTCCATTTATCAGATAGTGACTCCTGTGTCTGCGGTGAAGTCGGCAACCCCATCCACTATGCGACATCTTGCCCATTTACTCTCTCTTAGTGTATTAGGAAACCATCTACTTCACTGGAAAGTGTGTGGTACCAAAGAGTTCTTGATAATCCAATTTGAAGAAAAAATGATAAACATGATTAAATTCATAATAGACATTGAAAAGAAAATCCAACTGGAATAATTACTCAACTGCCTTTGAACAATAATTCTAACTTCTCCTGCATTCAACACACTATAAAATAAACCACACTGACTTCTCTAGAGCTCATGTGGCTCCTATCCGGGTTGGTATAGATGTAGGTGGACTTTATTGAGTTGCAAGAAAAAGTTACAGCAAGAGAAGAATGACAAATGAAGAAATTACAAAATTGGTGTTAACACATAGCATTGACAAAAAATAAAAGAATATAAACAATATAATAGCATTCAATACACTGAACATACTATGTCCTTCCTTTATTACAATTCTTTAATAATAATCTCCCGTTTCCGTGCATTCCACACTTAAAATGCATCGATTCCCCTTATTTACTACGTTACTCAAAAACCTCTGTATTGATGTAAGTTTTTTCATGTTGATCTTCATTAATCATTTTTCTTTCATCCAAACCGAGCTAAGCAAGACATTGTGTATATTTCTTTATATTGTTGTCAATTCTATGCGTAAACACCAGATTTGTAATTTCTTCATTTGCTATTCTTCTGTATGCTATAATTTTTTTTTTTTTTGCAACTCAGTAAAGTGCACCTAAGTTTATACCAAACCGGATAGGAGCCACGTGATCTTTAGATACAGCGGTGTGTTGTGTTGTTAAAGTGGCCAGTGAGTGTGACGCCAAGGTCGTAAGTTCAGTGTTCTAGCGAAGCTACTATGTTCCGGCCCCCACGGCTAGCGATGTGAAAAAAGCTGTCATGAATGGCTCAATAGGTATGGACGTGATTTCTACCAAACCGGGTTAAACAAGTTCTGAGTTCAGATAAATGCCTAAATATATTTGGTGATTATGTGGAAAAGTGATCGACAAGAATGCCTCTTAATTCCCTTTTGTATTTGCTGTATAATGTAAATAAATAATTTTTTATTACTTTTGTAAACTTTTTTTTGGATCCATCCTTGTACACGAAATTTAAGAATATTCATTTTCGCAATTAAAAAAATAGTTATATGATGACGAAATGATATGGTAAGAAGAGTAAATAGACGATTCCTAACCATCCCGATGTTTCCACATACAGGGCATCCCACAATTAAATATTCATTTTAAAATTAAATAATTGGACAACGGAGATCGGTAGAAGAATGAAATCATTGGTACAGGTAGTAGAAAAAGTATCCGAACACTTCTTATTTCTAGCAATCTATAAAATGGAAATTCAAGAAATTTATGTCATTCAGTTTGGGAGTATGTCCCCCATTAAAATTATCACTTTTATCACTATTTAGAACTATGCAATTCCACTTCCATGTTCTCTTCACTGATTAAAAACTATACAAACATTTACTAACAAAACAATTTCGATTTATAAGCACATTAACACGTAGACGTGTGCTGTCCTGAGCGAACTGGTATTTCCACGTTTCACGGGATGAGCATTGCCACTGTCGAAACTTTCCAAAAAATTTTTTTTGTCTTCACCATTTGCAGATGCTGTGTGCTCCGCAACTAGCACATGTCAAAGTTCGCTTTGTTAAGTACACAAGTACTGATTGACACGTTTAGATGCAAGTCGGCACGGGTTGGCGTGGCTCAAATTAAATGAAACTTTATTTACAATTGTTTTGACATAAAAGATAAAAAATAAGATGGTATGCGGAAAAAAAACGACTTTCATTTTTTGGGACACCCTAGTAGACAGCTTTTACAAAATATTCAAAAAGCCATGGCACTGATACAAGCCTCATAAATAATTTGTTTCCTTCGTCAAACATACTATCATTTTTCAAGTGTATTCAGGCCATTCTAAACAGCGGTTCTAACTTTATAGCGTTTATTATTTCTTGGCTTCTCGTGTACAAGGTAGTCTTTTCCTTAAAACACAGGTTGTTCAGAAAAAATCCAGTCAAAATGGAAAATGTCATCTATAGCACTAAAGTAATGTTTTCTATTCCGTAGAATAAGCTTCCAAAAGAGTAGCATTTCAGAGAAGGAATGGTTTTAAAAGATGAAATGATTGACTAATGAAATGAAATTTTACAATTACATTAAAATTAGTAGTTGATGGAGATTTTTACTAACAGCAGATATGGTATATATATTTTACAGAAAAATCTCAAAACATTGGCGTACATTTTCAAAATTCCTGGAGTGTCCGACACAACCTTAAACAAAGTAATGGTGACGAGATCGTTTTGGGAATCAGTAGGGTCATCGCGTTTGATGCTATTCAATGATCGCGTGTGATGTCTCCCCTTAGAAGGGAATCTTAACTTCACAACTCTGGCAATCGTAGTGATCCAGCAGTGGATTTACCTCGACAAACAAAACGGGTTGCGTATCTTATTTTGAACACACCGAAAGTGAAAATTCTTATTGTTTGTATTTCTTAAATGAACATTTTTCCAATTTCATTTATACTTTTAGCTTGTGAATGCGGCCCAGATTCTAGCTGCACACGTTCTGGCTTGTTCCAACAGAAAAAATGCATATGCAAACCAGGATATCGAGATGTTCATGGAAAGTGTGTTGGTGAGTTTCTTTATTTGAAACAGTTACCACTGATTATTTCATGTGCAACTGAAAATAAACTGAGATAAATATTTAAATACGTTTATACGAAAAGCTTCTGTTCAGATGGTAAAATTTATCACGATGTCTTCAATGATTTATATCGTATTGTATTCCATCCAACACGTATAATTTATACCACTGTATAATCATTTTTCAAAGCATCGTAAATTCTTTCTGATTAAAGATTAAAATTTGCTAATCTCCAACAGCTTAATAGGAGGAAATATATTCCGAAGCTCCGACTGTTTAAAGTGCAACTAAAGCTAATAAAATAGAAATTGGACTTTCGGTTGCATTTATTATGTGTTTAGCCGATCTTGGCGACAATCTTGTTCACCCGGAATATCGGCTTTCTTGGTTGTTTAACAATTAATATGGAATATATACCTATTTAAAATTTCACTTTTGTTGTTTGATAATTATCATTAGAAATAGACATTTATGACCAAATGGAAATACATTTTTCTCAGCCTGCTTTTGAAATGAAATATTTTAGTATTCAGCATTAAGAACTAATTGTCTGCGCACGCCAAATTGAACAACAAAGAATTATCCAACAGGAAAAGCGACAAAACCTCTACGTCATCTTATATATTATTTCCGTTGTCAATATCCCTTTTTATCAACTAATACGAAGCCTGTAGCGGTGAAAAATATATCATTGTGTAAGATTTTATATCGACTTGCTGGCATCGTAAACTCAGTTCACGGTAAAACAGATTTTTTGCTTACGATTTAAGTTAATAGAAGAAAAAAAAAACATCATGGACATTTTGACATCACGGATTCACAGCTCCTAAAATGACTGTCCATTTCTATTTTAAAAACCTAATCTATATATATCACATATCTTAATTTGACGAAGGCCAATTTAATTTTAACAATCCAAGAAATAAATTCATTTGGGAAAAGGGTGTTAAATGTGCGAAATTTTCGCATGGGTTAATTAGAAGAAACTTAATTTCCAAAAACAGTATCAAAAATATTAAAAATATCGGTTAGGCTTAAAACACCGTACGGTCCAGTCGCAAAACTTTCGCCAATAATTAAGATCATCAATCTTTAAATCTTACCCGTGTCAGTTCGAGGCTAAATTTAGCGATTTCTCGATTTAAAAAAAATTAAATTTGATGACCGAAAAGTGTTCCTAACCAAGTCCAATCAAAATATCATTCCAAAAGAGCCGATTTTCAATTTTTTAAAAATAATAAATAGCGCGCGCCACCCGGTATTTCCAACCCCTTTGGACTGGTCTAAAAGCCCTCTTGACTCCATCTACGATTTCGGCCGAGATTTTCACTGGCATTACAGCATATCCCTCGCCAGCTAAAATCTAATCAAAGTTACTCTAGTTATCTTTTTCATAAGATAAAATGTACAAAGCGTTATACATATACAGGGTGTTCCAAAAGAGTGGAACGTGTATTTATTTCCTTAAACATGGCAGTTAGACATATACTTTGAATTACAGTTTCTTCAAATAAGGTGGGAATTTGTTTAAAGACACTTTGGCTTCTGTAGAGGTTGATAATAAAAAGTTTTAAAAAATACAAGTGTCTGCATTTTGGTTCGTCAATCGATTCACATGTGTATTGGAGAGCAATGTACATTTTGGAGCATACTGTACAATCAAAATTGTTTTTAACTTTTCAACTTTTATCTAAAATAAGGCCTTTAATGTCTTTCTCTTCTAATTAATGAATACCATGCGTCTAATGTTTTGAAGGTGATAAATCTTTCTCAAGTATACAGGGTTCCCACTTATATCCGTTACACTCTCTTAACTTCTAAACGGTGGCAGCTTAGGCCATGAATTTGGTGTCTAGGCATAGTAAAAAGGCTATCGTTTCTCGATGAGACAACTTACAGTGCCATCTATCAGTGCCATTTTGCTTACAGTGCCATTTTGGAATTAGCGGTCCTATATCGTAAACGGTGAAAAATACGAGAAAAAAGTCAAATAGAAAGTTGTAGAGAACTTTCGATTTAGAACGAAAAGATACCTTGCGCGCATTAGCACTCACAACAGAATGTAAAAAATCTTCTTAATGGTTTAAGTTAATTTCAATTCCTTCCGAAAAAGTTTGACCTTAATCTGTATTAATATTAATCATAGATTTCAGTTTCTTAATTGTATAACATCCGTCACTATTAGTTCATGATCTACTTTAAAATTACTTTTCAACATTTGTTACCATCAATACAATTCACACAAATATTTTTCTCACATACAATGGGCTGATACCTGAGTCAACAGCATGCAGCTCACCACAACCCGAACACATTGAGATTTAAAATTAAGAGGATTTTTTTGAGTGACCAACTTCCCAGCACACTTTACACTGCTATACTCTCATGAAATATCTAAAACACTCAAATGTCCAGTCCATAAAGATTCCACCAGCGGATTTCACATTAAGGTGAATATCCTTCAAATAATTTAACTTAGACACTCTAAATGCACATAAAACACGTTGATCTTTAAAGAAATTCTTATTTTGAAGTAAACATTTATAAGTAACAATTATTTCGCTGTGTTATTATTTCCTGTATAGATGAATTTTTTGAAATTGTGTGTGTGTGTGTGTGTGTGTGTGTGTGTCTTAATAACCTTCATGTTCATTGAAGATTTGATATTACTTTAATTAAAACTCAACTAAAACCTAATATATTCAAAATTGATAATCTTGCTACAAATATTGAAAGAAATGCACTTTCAACATATGAGTTACCAGTACCAGATTTTTATAAATTATAATAATTGAAGAAAATAAAACTTTTATGGGTCCTAGCACATCTCATCTTTGTAAAAATAATGGAATATGCGAAGTTGAAGGAAAAGGGTTTAAATGTAATTGCAGTGAGCCCTGGATAGGAAAAACTTGTGAAAACAGTGAGAAGAATTCTAATAAATCCTATTTCAATATTACTAAAATTTGGGTGTTTGTTACTGAATTTTTTTGAACAGATTCTTAATTTCCTTCAGCAGTAATACTTATGATATCCTTACATGTATGATTTGGACGATCAGAAATTCAGCAGATAAATAAATCAACATTAAAATAACAATAAATAAATAAGTAAAAAATATATAAAAAACTTTCATGCAAGATTTGCAAATGCTTAAGAATTACAAACAAATAATTCTATTTTTTTTGCGGACACTTATTTCTGTGTTTAAGTTACTTCATGTATTTTCACAACATTCATTTCGAAGATACAATGAACCATGCTCCAACAAAGTCTTTTCAAGTTGAGGATGGTTCATAATGAAGTGTTATAAAAAGTAGCAAGTTTGTGAAAGGATATATCATGCAAAACTTTGGGTGGTTTTTAGTACAAAATAATGCATGCTATAATAAAACAATACAATGTTTTTCTTTGCTATCATTAAAAATCAATAAGTACATTAATTATCAAATAAGTACATTAATTTTAGGTTTTTTAAGTGTAGATCTGTTTCATATCCACTTTCTTTAAATAAATTTGCTGCAAAACAATAACCATATCCTTAGATACATAACGCTTGCTTCTCTTCATTGACCTGGTAGAAATATACCAGTCATATAACATAATTTTCCTTTTAACTTTTTACATTAAAAAGATAATTCGGTGAATTTCAGCTTCTTTCTTGCTAAGAGTAAAGGTTTCTTCTTATAATTTCTTCCTATTTATAAAGAATTTGGCACGAAAACTGTATAAATGTTGCACTAAAAAGTTTCGATAACTTTTGTAGGACCATGTGATAATCAGCCGTGCCAGAACGGAGGAACATGCAAGGAGGTCAAAACAGGCTTCATCTGTAATTGCTTTGCTCCATTTAGTGGACCAAGATGCGAAAACGGTAAGAAACATTTTTCGGAAATCGGATTGGGAAACTCTTTAAGTCAATGAATAACTTTCTAAATGTCATCCAATTGAATTTTTTAATTTTTCCTTTAGGACCATGCACTTCAAATCCATGTCAAAACCATGGTACATGCAAAGTGAGCGGAGATAGTTATCGATGCAATTGCAACAAACCTTTCAAAGGAACTAATTGCGAAATTGGTAAATTTAAATTAGTCTAATAATCAAATCTTCGATTTTCACATAAGGAGAACTAGAGATACTTCACATAAGTTTAATTTTTCCTTGTATACATCGTAAATTTTTATAATTTGTATAAATAAAATTATATGATTTTAAGAATGAGAAATGTAATTATGCTAAATTAATATGCCATTTAATCCTATTATGTATATATTTCATGAAATCTTTTATGGTCACGTATCCTTAACCCTTAGGGAAACTTGATCCTACATGCAAAAAGTGCTCAAATTTTTTTGATAACTTATATGTACAAGAAATTTTTTCGAAAATTTGTATGTACACGAAATTCAGATATTATATTACTATAAAGTGCTAAATTGAAAGAATCTTATTTATCAAAAAAATATTAATGAAATTAATATTAAAAATTAAATTATATGGCATTTATAAGACGGAATTGTTATTATAAAATTCTAGTTAATTACTTAAATAATTAAATTACATCTAGTTATTAAATTAAATCGAAATTAGAGAAACTTTTAGAATATCTATTTAATTATACGATAAAAATTATCTTAATGTAACCGAGAGCCTAGCAAACTCACTGGTGCATATAAGAATTGCGGTTTGGAGAAATTAGAGTGGAAAATAATAGCAACAAATCGAAAAGAGAGGATATCAAAAATATTGTACAAGACAATAAGTGTTTATATCTAAATAAACTTATTGGTTTTCCTAATATTTTAAAGCAAACTAAAGCGAAAGAGCAGAAACTATAAACAGAGTGTCTCTAAAAAAGTTGAACAAACGTTTATTTAATAAATATAGACATATACTAGGTTTCATCAAATAAGAAGGAATTTGTATCAAAATGCTTTGATATTCATGGAGATACAAAATAAAAAGTTATAAAAATTAAATTTTTATATGCCCATCGTAGAGCAATAATTTCAATTACTAAAATCTTTCACTTACATTCATCTATTTACATACAAAGTTGCACTCTTCTATCTGCAAAAATTACACAGATATAAAAAGACAAAGTTTTTTGAATTAGACCATTTTTCCATACCTCTCACTGCAGTTTGATTCAGTCTTTCGATGTACGTTTTAGGGATAAAATACATATTTCAAAAAATTATTTAAAAGGTGGAATCAGGAAATAACAATATATTTTTAACTCTTGTTAAATCTAAAAAATAGTCAAATAATAGTTGTACATTAATTGAAGTGCTTACAAAAATAGTTCATCTTGTGAACCATCAAAAAATATTCACGGTAAAAGCAGTGAGCAGTAAGCATATAAGCAGTGAGGCTCTTCTTCCCAGAAACAAACAATGCTATAAAAATATTACATGAACCCAATTGAAATACAATTTTTCAAAAATAGCTTTACCCTCAAATAGTCCAAACCGAAGCCTAAAAGCAGCCAATGAAAAAAAAAAAAAAAAAAGAGCGCGAAGGCGGACCACGAGTGAGTAAGAAGGGGGAAAATTATTAGTCGGCTAACCCAAAACAGGAACAGCCGCAAATTCCTATTTTCGGCTGTTCTGGTTCTGGCTAAGTACTAAGACAGAAAGAATAACTATTTTCCTTCTCCAATTATGTCCTTTAGTTGAAGGCTAAGAGCGAATTTTTGTGCTTTCGAAAACTATTTTATTCAGCCCCATTCTAAGTGTTTCTAAATTTTTCATTCATTTTTTGTCTTCTTTTCTATTTCGTATCTTTTTTCGTTGATAATTGAGCTCTCAGAGCGTAGAATTAAGAAAATAAGAATAAAAACGAAAATAAGAATTTCTAAGATAATTTTCGTGAGTTCTGGAACTCTGCAGACCTAAAGAACGAGTCGCCACTGCTTTTATGTAAATATTAATAAAACGCACAACGGTAATAGCAAATAATTTAGTATTCTTGTTCAGTTTTAGACTATTTTCTTGTTATAACTCAGATTTTCATTTTCTCAAGTTGTCTCTCATTCTTTATTATGTCGATAGTTGCAACTATCTGCCAATAAAATTCAGTAACATTATGCGTATAATAATGTAAAAACAGTATTGCGTATATTCAATAAATGTTAAATACCACAATTTCAAGACTTTTTTCATCAGTTTTCCTATTTTTCTTTATTATTCTATTAAAATTATTTGTATAAGTAAGAGCTTTTGAATATAGACATAAAATATGAGTGCAATAAGTCAATTTATTTTTTAAGAACATCAAGATATTTAAACTATTACCAATTTTAATGTTATAATTATTAATTTTGAAGACAGGATTTCTATTGAGAGTGGTTTTATTTTTCTTAGATAATTTATATGATGCTATCGATTTAAAAATAATCCCTTAGCATTTTTCTAATGATAGATTTAATTTAAAGATATTCAGGCTAATAAATATTTTTGATAATAGTTTATTAGTGCGTTCCTCTATGTTGTCCCTGGCTCTGCAAATAGGGTAATATTGCCAAGTCTTCAGCAAATGCTTGGATGAAAAAAGAAATTTCATTTAAATTTGAGTTAACGTAAAAATTCCATAATATTGGCGTATCAACAGAACTCTGTGTACACCCTTTTAAAACATCTATATTCAGCATTCAAAATATCATCGGTATATGTTGCACGTCTATCCTACAAATAATAATAAATAAAATTAGAGTAAAATCTAGGAACATTTTATTTTTCAAACAAACAAAATAATACTGACCAGTCCATATTATCAAATAACGATTTAATATCCAATGAAATAAGAACAGTATAATAGATTTCCTTTGGTCTTTAACTTTCTCTATTATATTATTCAGTATCCTGTCACAAATTTTTCCTCCTCTAATTCCAAACTGATTGTTATGTATAATTTTACGATTACTGAGGCAAAAATTAAAACGAATTATGAAGATTCTTATTTTTTTACCTATAGTCAGTAAAAGACAGATTGGTCGGTACGCCGAACATTGTATACGATCCTTCCCTAATATTTGTATAAAAAAGCAACTAGATTTTCTTCCGCGAGTCGGGAAAATAATTAAATTCATTCGGATTAACTTTAATGCTGGTAATCTTTTTACATTTGTTGAATGTCAGACTGAATATTGAAACATATTTTTCATTATAATTTGTGCAAAAAATTTCCCATGCTTTCCGTTTCCTTTCCAGGAGTAATTTTTTATATTTTGTCCTGGCTTTTCTGTTTTCGATACCTGCGGCTTCAATCCCTTCTTTGCAGGAGCAATTCTGAGCAGTTCGATACTTTTTAAATAATCTATTCACATTATTTTTCTTCGGTCTCAATTGTTCAGTCCAAAAGTAAAAATTTTTACACAATCTTTTAGATTTTCTCTTAAACGTTTTAAACGTACATTCTGTAACTACAGATATAATATCATTAAAATGTTATTTATATCATTAGTACTGATATTTTTTTCGAGTGATTTTTTTACTTTATGCAACTATGCTTTACAAAATTATTTTAAAATGTACTATATTTAGTTTTGAAATAAAAATCATTATTCTAAAAGTTTCAACTTTTTAATGAAGCAATATAAATTTATGATCACTAAAACTAAGACTATTCAATATTCCTCACAGCATAAGCTAAACAACTATACCTAAAGTTATTAACGTTAAATCAGGGAATCCTTGACTCGTGGTTTAAACAAAAGTTGTGTCATATTCTTTAATATTGCTTTTAGTAAAGTTATTCGTGGCAATAAATTTCATCTAACATCTACCTCATTCGTCTTCAGTATTATATCCCCAGATTTTCGATTTGCAGTTAAAATCACTTAAAATAACAATAATTTACTAAATAAAATTCATTATAGAAGTTTAAATCTTCAAATTTAGAAATCTTCTGTTCAATGCTTTTATTGGGCGAAAAATAAACGCTGCATATACTTAAAATAAAATTCTTAAAATGCTCTACATCCATAACAGAATTAAGAGCATTAAATTTGAACTAATATAAATTGTCTACATCCCTTATCCGCACTCATGGGCTCCCCAGTAATCATGTAATGGTCTTAAATAGCTAAGAAATTGAGCATAAGATCCTCGGCTATTTTAAAAGCTTGACTATGTGCATCTTCTTAATGGTGTAAGTTAATTTCAATTCCTTCCGAATACGTTTGACGATAATCTGTATTAATAGTAATCTTAGATTTCATTTTCTTAATTGTATAACAGCCGTCACTATTAGCTTTATGATCTACTTTAAAATTACTTTTAAACCTTTTGTTATGATCAATACAATTCGCACAAATATTTTCATCACATACAATGGGCTGATACCCTGAGTCAACAGCATGCAGCTCATCACAACCCGAACATCTTGGGATTTTAAATGAAGAGGATTTTTTTGAGTGACCAACTACCCAGCACTTTTTTCACTGTTTTTACATTGATGAAATCTCTAAAACACTCCAATTTCCAGTCCATATAGATTCCACCAGCAGATTTCATATTAAGGTAAATATCTATCAAATAATTTAAATTGGACACTCTAAATGCACATAAAACACGTTGATCTTCAAAGAAATTCTTATTTTGAAGTAAACATTTATAAGTAGCAATTATTTCGCTGTGTAATTTTTCCTGTTTAGATGAATTTTTTGAATTTGTCTTAATAACCCTCATGTTCATTGAAGATTTGATATTAATTTAATTAAAACTGAACCAAAACCTGAAATATTGAAAATTGATAATATAAGACAAATATTGAATGAAATGCACTTTCAACATATGAGTTACCAGTACCATATTTTTATAAACTATTAAAATTGAAAAATGTAAATTTTATAGGTCCTTGCACATCTGATCCTTGTAAAAATAATGGAATATGCGAAGTCGAAGAAAAAGGGTTTAAATGTACTTGCAGTAAACCCTGGATAGGAAAAACTTGTGAAATAGGTGAGAAGAATTCTAATATATCTTATTTCAATATTACTAAAATCTGGGTGTTTTTTACTGATTTTTTTGAACAGATTATTAGTTTCCTTTAGTAGTAATGCTTATGATATCCTTACTTGTATGATTAGGACGATCAGAAATTCAGCAGATAAATAAATCGACATTAAAATAACAATAAATAAATAATTAAAAATATATATGTATGCGGTTATCAGGTAGGCTTAGTGTTGTGTTCCATAGTAATAATACATAGTTCATCAATCTAAATGGTTATATTATCAGGATTAAGTTTACATTAATATACTGATCAATATTTACAGATAAAGATATGTACAGTTGAAGTAAATCGTCATTAAATAGGCTTTTGGATGGCACATCGTCGTATTTTGGCTTTCTCAGGGAAAGACTCACGCGCGTCTTCAACCGCCTCGTCGTCTCTTACTGTTCTCGGCAGTTTGATTCTCTGACGTCACTCGCGATGGCAGCGCCATCTACAGGTACTCAGCTGCGGCTGGTGGCCCACAATCGGCCCTCCTGACCAGGTTCTGGCCCTAGAACCAGCATGTATATGAAAATAAAAGAAAAAAGAATAGTAGTTTCTCATTCAAAATATACGCTCATCTTTTGCTATCAGAATTCCTCGTAACATCTTGGTGTCCCACAGCTCGTCGTTATGTAGGATCCGTCTTAAAATTCTTCGTTCAGCAGAAATTCTGACAACTCGTTGTAGGGCAAAAACCGTCTTGATGGTAACGTCGTCTTCATTGGAAAAACGTCTTGAAAAAAAACTTCCATCTTGAGCTCAACAGGCGTCGTGTTGAGAATGTTCGTCTTGGAGAAAGTCCTTCTTAGCTATAACACTTTCACAAAACAGTCACATTTAGGAAAAAAGAGTCATAATTGGTGGATAAAACACAATATTGGGAAATAATTGGATAGCACATTCGTCTGACCATGGTTTTAGATATTCGGCACATGTGGTGGTATGCAACGGTCCTTCAACAAAACCAATCTTCTTAACATCGTAGGCATCATTAGGGTTTATTTTTGTTATTTTATAAGGTCCCAAAAATTTAGATTTAAATTTTAAGCCTGGACCATGCTGCGTTCTTTTTATAGCTACAATATCGTTTATTTTATATTTGTTGGGGGGTTTTCTTCTTAAGTTGTAAATTTTTCTGCTGCTTTCTTGTACTTTTAAAATTTGCTGCTTCGCGTCTTTTCTTAAATTTACTCGCAATTCTTGAAAATTTGAACGAATTTCCTCTTCAATAAGCTCACGAATTTTTAAGTCAGTTTTATCTCTCATTTTTACACCATCAAGTAATTCAAAAGGTGTTAAATTAATACTTCTTTGATAAGTAGAGTTCAGAATGCGTTGCAATTCAGGGACGAATTTAAACCATTTCGTTGGGTCATCTTTTGATAATTTAGAAATTACAGCAATTACCGTAGAATTTAGCCTTTCAACCTGCCCATTAGCTCTTGGCAGACCAGTAGTTACAGAAAGATGTTGAATTCATTCTGATGAACAGTAATCATCAAATTCTTTAGAATTAAAAGCACTGCCTTTATCGCTAATTATTCTTCTAGGATTTCCGAAGACGGATTTTTGAAACTCTAATTTTGATATAACTTCCTGACTGGATGTTGATTTTGTTAAGTAAAGCCAGACAAATTTTGTAAAACAGTCTATAACGCAAAGTATATGCTTATAGTTCTTATTGGTACTTTCTAATGGTCCTAGATGATCGACATGATAAGTATCTAAAGGTAATTCGACTTTAGGTATGGGATGTAATTCTCCTTCTTGTTTACCTTGCTTTTACTGGCTAAAATACATGTGATACAATTTGATATGCACTTCTCAATTTTTTGCTTTAATTTAGGAATGTAAAATTCGTTGATTTAGTGGTCTTCCGTTCGTTTTACAGAAAAATGTTCTTTCTCATGAGCACCTTTTATTAATGACATTTGCATGTCTTCTGGGACAACTAAAAGGTCGTTTCCTTCCATGGATTTATATAGAAGGTCACCTTTAATTATATAGTCATCATGTTGATTCTTAATTTTAAGAAGGTCTTTAATTGCTTTAACATTTTCATCTGAATTTTGTGCTTTCAAAATCTGTAACGTTAAACTGTCTTGGATTATCATGCAAACAGGGTTTCTACTTAGTGCGTCAACATGCCGCATGCGCGTTCCTTGACGGTGTTCAATTACGTAATCATATTCCTCTAACATTAAGGCCCACCTTGCAATTTTCGAGGAAATGTCTTTCTTACTCATTGTTTGTTTAAATGCGATACAGTCTGTGACAATTTTAAAAGGTATGCCTAAGACATAGGGTCTAAACTTTTTAAGTGCTTCTATTACAGCCATAACTTCAAGCTCATAACTTGAATATTTACGTTCAGTATCAGAAGTTTTACGACTCTTATAATACACAGGGTGCAACTGATTATCAACTATTGACTTTTGAAGCAAGCACGCTCCAAAACCATCTATACTCGCGTCGGTGTGAATTTCTGTTTCACTTTTAGGATTATACAGACATAACACAGGTTCTTTACTTAAAATTTGTTTAAGTTCGTTAAAGGATTCACGTTCTTTCAAACCAAAACTAAAGTTATTGTCTTTTTTTAACAAGTCACTTAGAGGTTTAGCTATTGCTGAATAATGCGGAATAAATTTCCTGAAGTATCCAGTTAATCCTAAATAACTTCTAATGTCTTTAGTACATTTTGGTTCTGGGAAATTCATAACAGCTTTTATTTTCAAAGGAGAAGCATAAAGTTTACCATCTTTAATTCTATGACCTAGAAATTCTATTTCACGTTTTAAGAATTGACACTTCTTAATATTTAACTCTAATCCATACTCAGATGCTGTTTTCAAAACACGTTGCAATCTTTCAATACCCTGAGTTTCATTTTCAGAAAAGATAACCAAATCATCTAAATAAATCATAACTACGTTTTCTTTAATGAGGTCACGAAATACATTATAAATATATCTTTGAAAAACACTTGGACTATTAGTCAGACCAAAACTCATTTTATTAAACTCGTATTGACCAGTATCCGTTACGAAAGAAGTATATTTCTTTGACGAAGGGTCAATGTCGACATGGAAAAAAGCATTCCTCAGATCTAATGTCGTAAAAAGTTTCGCGGACTGCAACCTATCCAATAAATCATCAATCAGAGGCAACGGAAAATGTTCGCGCACTGTTATTTTATTTAATCTTCGGTAATCTATGCATAACCTTGACGATCCGTCTTTCTTTTTTACCAAAACAACTGGTGAACTGTATTCTGATGTACTCGGGCGAATTATTTTATCTTTCAACCACTGTTCTATTTGTTCATTTATAATTTCCTTTTCAATGATGGGGAAACGTCTGGGGAAGAATTTATTGGTATATCACTTGTTAAGCGGATATTCATTTTTACATCTATCTTTTTTATTTTATTCGGCTTGTAGTTACGAAGAAGATTTATAACTTTTTCTTGATACTCTTTATTTTGAATATGCGTTAAATCCATTTCCTGTTCGTGTGTCATCACCTCTGCTACATTAATCAAAAAAGAATCCGAAAGTGAATTATCGCTTGGTTTTGTAAATTTTATTTCGTTTCCGGAGACGATTAAAATGCACTGATTTATGACATTGCAACCAACTATGAAATCGAAAGAAAGAGATGAATCGCTTACTACACATATTTCAGATTCAAATTCCAAATCATCTATTACGATTTTCGTTTTAAATATCCCTAGAGGTTTAACTGATGTATTCCCCAAGCCTGAAAGTTTGATGTTAGAGTGTTCCAATTCGGATATTTCGCCTATTTTGTCAAAAATACTCTTCCTGATTAATGTCTTTTGACTTCCAGTGTCAATAAGCGAAACAATATTTAAATCGTTTATTCGAACAATTTTTGTTGTTAAATTTTCGTAAGAGGTTGTTTTATCGACTGTAACATTAGAATGTTCTTTTTTAATCGTGCGATCCTTAACAAGATG